>PVJN01010170.1:0-58233 GCA_004026805.1 Lasiurus borealis | reverse complement strand
TAGCTGTAGTTTTGAAATTGTTGTGCGAGGCAGCAGTTTAGGTGTTCACCTATGCCACCATCTTGGTTTCTCTTTATTGGTCCTGTTTTAAAGATGTGAACATTAGTAAAAGACTCTCACATTTATTGAGTTCTAAAGTTTATGTAGCGCCATAATGCCAGTAATTTTTTAAAGTTTGTTTTTCTTTCATCAAAATTTTGTATGCACGTAATTTAAAAAGCCTAATCATCTTCAAAAATTTGTTAGGAAATGTATTAGTCCCACTCTTCTCAAAGTTTCTATTCCCCAGAGACATTCATTTTGAACACTTTCAGTGAATTTTGTGTTCATCTTGTGTATTTATAAGAAATGTAACATTGGGATTCATTTTGGGCTCTTTATCCTAGTGTTTTGTTATAATGTTGGATTTAAAGACTGGTATACATGTGGCCCTGATAGGTGTCCTAGCCTTCTGTCTTGGGTCAGAATAGAACATTCAAGATTTGTATAACAGTTCTCTGGCTTCTTGAACCTGCTGCCCAGGTTAAATGGCACTGAAATAATTTGATGATTCTGTCACCTAATCATACAATATCTTCATTACCTGGAAAATCAGTTCATAGGCCCACTGGAAAAACGCCTCTTGCTGTGGTCTCTGTATATGGGACTGCATCTGATGCTCACCTGTTAGGGTGAGTGACTGCAAGAGCTGGAAGGAAAGGTGATGGGAAGAAAGTGTCCCACAGGCTTTTATCTAGAGTGGCACATCCAGTTTAGCCTCTCAGCTGCTGTGCATTTTCTGAGGTCCTAAATCTGGGTGCTCTGTGGGCTTTTATCACAAGGAAACACTCAGGCTGTTCTGGGTGCTTAATTAGAAAGAGGTGAGTGTTGTCAAGGCAACCTCCTCTTGATTCATTCATGGGATGGAAGTTGGAGTATATAAGAAAGAACCAGAAATAATGGTTGAACTGGAACTATCATGTCCAGCCAGTTTAAAAAATCTGTGCAATGAGAAGAAAGGAGAACAATGATGAGAATATATACAATCAGGCATAGCTCATGTTGGCATTTTTTTTTTGTAGGTTTGATCTAAACAGTTGGCTAAGAGAATATTTTAACATCCCACTTCACTCTACAATGTCACAAATTGCCACTGGTGCTGTGACAGTTTGCAGAAAACACTCCAACTAAATCTCTGTTCTGTGTAAAATCTTCAGGATGTGATAGCTGACATTTCCTAGATTTTAACTGCCTTTGCTGGGTGCAGCACCCACTGTGGTTTGTGCCTACATTTTACTTATTTATTCATTTGTTCATCCAGCTGCTCATTCAACCAATATTTATTGGGCATCTTCTGGGTGCCAGACTCTGTGCCCACATAGAGCTTATGTTTAATTAGAGGCCTGGTACATGAAATTCATGCACAGGGGTATGTGTCCCTCAGCCCAGCCTGCACCTTCTCCAATATGGGATCCCTTGAGGGATGTCCAACTGCCTGTTTAGGCCCCATCCAAGTCTCATGATCTTTAAATGAAACTATAGAATTTATTCATATCTCACTAGTTGTTCTATCAGTGGCCTCATTCATCCCTAATCCAGGATACTATGTTGCATTGAATTGTTGTGTCTTCTTCATCTCCTTCACTATGGGACATTTTCCCAGTCCATCCTTGTTTTTCTTTATCTTGACATTTTTGAAGAGTTCACAAGGATATTTTGCATAATGTCCCCCAATTTGAGCTCATTGATGTTTTCTTTTATTTCAAGAAAAATGATTTTAAATATAATAATGTTACATGCAATAAACAATATCTCAAGAAAAACAATTTTAAATATGACAATTTTACGTGAAATAACACCAATTATTCAAGAAAAATAATCTAACATATAATATTACATGCAACAAATATTAACATTTTCAAGAATAAAAGGATTCCAAGTATAATAATATTACCAAAACTGTACTGACATAGTTTGATATCACAACTTATAAGAAATATTAAAAATCTGCAAATAACAGAATTACTTCTATTATATTCTAGAATATACTTTCCCCTCTGGCTCTATTTTTGTTCATCAATTTATGTTGTTCATTATATTCCACAAATGAGTGAGATCATATGATATTTATCTTTCTCTGACCGGCTTCCTTCACTTAGCTTGATGTTTTTAAAGTCTACTTTGTCGAATATGAGTATTGCTAATCCAGCTTTTCTTTCTTTTCCATTTGCATGGAAAAATTTTTTTCCATCCCTTCACTTTCATCCTTTGTGTGTCTTTTGTTTTGAGGTGTGTCTCTTATAGACAGCATTTAGTTGGGTCATGTTTTTGTGTTCATTCAGCTACCTTACACCTTTTGATTGGAGCATTTAATCCATTTACACTTAGGGTTATTATTGAGAGGTACACATTTTAATTCTATATGGCTAGGTTTTTCTCTCTCTGTTTCTTCTTCTCAGCAATCTCTTACAGAAATCTCTTTAGCATTTCTTGTATTGCTGGCTTGGTGGTGATGAACTCCTTTAGCCTTTTTTTTTTGGTCTGGAAAGCTCTTTATTTGACTATCTATTTTGAATGATAGCCTTGCTAGGTATAGTAATCTTGGTCTCAGATACTTGCTTTTCATTACCTTGAGTACTTCATGCCATTCCCTTCTGGGCTGTGGAGTTTTTGATGAGAAATCAACTCCTTTGTTGGTAACAGTTTTGTTTTCTCTTGCTGCCTTTAAGATTCCCTCTTTGTCTTTAATATTTGGCATTTTAATTATGATGTCCCTGGGCGTGGGTCTAGTTGTGTTCTTGCTTGGAGTTCTTTGTCCCTCCTGAACTCCTGTGACTTTTTCCTTTAGCAGGTTAGGGAAGTTTTCTACCATTATTTCTTCAAATGCTTTCTGTATTCCTTTCTCCCTTTCTGCCTCTTTTGGCATTCCTACTATTCTAACACAGATCCCTTAAACTGTCCTCCTGTTTTTTAATTGTTTTTTCTTTTTGGTTTTTTAATTGAGTGCTTTTTTCAATTCTGTTTTCTAAGTCACTGATTCGATTCTCAGCTTCCCCTAATATGCTGTGTATTCCTTCCAATGTGTTCTTTATTTGTGTTATGTCATTCTTTATCTCAGACTGTTCTTTTTTCACAGTTATTATATCTTTTTTCATAGTGTTGAGCATTTTTACCATTAGTACTCTGAACTCTATTCAGATAAATTTCTTATCTCTGCTTCACTTATCTCTTCTTCTGGGAAATTCACTAGTTCTTTCAGTTGGGGATTGTTTCTTTGTTTCCTCATTTTGATTGATTGTTTGGGTCTGTGACTATGTATTAGGTAGTTTCTGACTAATGGGATCAGGCAAAGACTCAAAGCCTCCAGAGACCACCTGTGTCTACAGACTAATAGAATTAAAACTTGAATTGTCCCCAGACAATTGTCGTCAGGTGTAAGGAGAGTTTTTTTTTGTGTTTTTTTTTTTTTTTAACAGGGTGGGGCAGTTGCTTCTGCCTGAAGGCTAATTATTACTTTTAATATCTTAAGTGGCCTCAGGGAAAGGTGTTTTTAAATAGGATGTGTCAACTGTCTTCCACCCCAGGTAAGACAGATGTCTATGTAGGAAAGATGCCCTCCACTGCAAGAGGGAATGACTCAACCCAGGAAACATGGGGTATCTGCCTTCTGAGGTCTATCTCCTCTGTCCCCAGTCCTGGGTTCTGCTATCACAGATCCAGTCCACTTCGCCCTCCTTCTTCCAGAGCACAAGGTGTATGGCTCCACAGGGAATTTTTGTGTGTTGGCCCTGTAAGAGGATGCCTGAACTTTCAGCTGCCAATCCCTGGCAGACAGCACCCCACTGCCTTTCACAGCTAGATGTTATGTGGGTACCCTTATTAGTTTGGTGCTTTCTGCTGGGGAGCCTGGGTTGGGGATTAGATCCCAGAGTTCTCAGTGGCACCCCTCCCCCCACCCCACAGCTGAGATATCTCTCAGGGACTTCAGTTGCCATCTGTGGGTGCCTGGCCAGACCTTTTGTGCCTCCGTCCCTTTTATCAGTCTCTAAGCCATCTCCACCTTTGGTCCTTGGGCTCCTGTGAGTTTTCCATTGATTATTCAGGAAGCCTTTTCATATTTCAGTTGTAATTCCAGCTTGTTCCTGGGAGCATGTCCATGCAGCATCCTCCTACCCTACTACCATTTTTAATCTCTCCACATATGGTTTTCTTCCCCATTTCAGTAGCCATTCCTGACAGAGTCATTTCCTGTATTCAGCCTGCTCCGGATGCTCTCTTTTACCTCTTTACCCACCTACTTTGTTGCCCTACTGTCCCCTGAAGCTCCAGGTAAGCCTCCAGCTATGGCTGAAATCCCTGGTTATTTTCTAATATTCATTCTCTTCTTCAGCAGCAATAGATATTTAGCTGTGATTATGACTTTCCAGAACAAAGGCCACATGTCCTAGTTTCTCTGAGAGTGGGGCTTGGTCAAATAAGCAAGTTCATTCATGGGCAAGTTTGTGCAATCTGTGGATGATATCCTTAAAGAAAGGGCGTGTTTTTTCCTTGGCCCTGTCTGTGGCTGGGAAGTGGACAGGGTGTGAGCTCTTTACACTGGATGGATGTACACTACGAGGGATAACACAAGAAGTCTCAGTCCCTAACAGCTTCTCGCTGTCAAATAAGCTCCATGTCATATCAGTCCTAGATGCTTACTTAGACACATGAGAGAAATAACTTCTGACTTGTGTAAAGCATTTTAAATGTGGATTGCTGCTATAGCAGGAGAACTACACACCTCCTTCAAGAAGCCTTCCTGGCTCTTCCATTCTTTAAACTCCCACCATGACCACAAAGTTTGGTGCATATTTGTTTTCATTTTATTTCCTTACCTGGACAGTTTGGCACAGTTGAAAGAACACTGAGCTAGAAGTTAGAAGTCATAGGCTCTAGCCTTTCCTGATTAACAGTATGTATCACTTAATCTCTCTAAGCCTCAGTGTTCTCTCTGTTTAAGGGGAATAAAAATTGTATCTCCTGTAAGGGGACATGTGAAAATATTTTGTAAAACACAAAGAGTAGTATTGTTTTGCTTGAACATTGATTGTCATGCTGTGTACACAGCGGTGACTCTAGGTGTTGAAGGGACTCAGGGCCAGTTTCACCAATGATCTCCATGAACACCTGTCCATGAACCCCTAGCCGTCAGTGATAAAAATGCCCTAGTAGGAGATCACTAATTATTCAAATAACTATGCAACCCTTCATAGTAGGAATACATGGAAACCTTGGCAAAACAGTAACATTGAGTTATCTCGGTGTCTGCCCTGTGGGTAAAGGGTCAAATTTATAACATATACTGTGTAAATTCCTTTATGAGAATTACTTACCTAAAATTGTAGAGCACTGTACATAGATACATGGATATGGGTAGTGGATTTACATAGAACACACACATGAGCATGTCTAACCTACCATTTACTAAGTACCTCAAACATTTCTTTTCCACAGAAAAGCAAATGTCCACCTTTGTTGCACCTATTCAAGGGTTAAGAGGAGTATTTTTTTCCCAAATCCTCCACAGCAGTCATCCCTAGCGAATTAGGGTTTTTAATGGCCTTTCACAATAATTAGAATTTTAATTAACTTCCCTACTTTCTCATTACCTTTCCCTATGCCTGTTTCTGAGTCAAGAGCTATTTCGGAGCCTTCCCTTTCCAATTATAAAGAGCTGTTTATGCTTAATTTAGCCTGGCACAGCTGTAAAGAAAGCAACTCTCCTGCTCAACAGCCTCCAATGACTCCCTGCTGACCGCTGAATTAAGTACAAACTTCTTAGTCTGGCATGTGGGCTCTACACAGACTGGGCCCAGAACATTATTCTAATCTCTCTACTCTTCCCACACTTAAACTTTATGAATTAATGTTTCTCAACAGGCCCTTGCCTTCCCTCCTACCTTGGGATCTTTGCTGCTGCTTCTCCTTCTGCCCGAACACTTGGCCTCCCACATCATACACCTGCCCCTGTTGAATCGGCCCTCTTCTAGAAATGCATCCTCTTTCCTGCTGGCTCCCACCCCTCCCCAGTCACCAGAGATTATGATGTTCCCCTTCTGCATAGAAATTGCATAGAAATTTATACCTTTTTCATAATTCTATCTTGACAGGTATTGTGCATTTATAATATTCTCACTTTTTGGATTATAGATTTTTAAAGAAGGTACTATCTTACCCATTTTTATTACCATGTAAAACAGCACCTTAATAATACTAGTAAGAATCATTTCTGAGTTATTATTTGTGCTAGATGCCTTAAACTCTAATTCTCATATTCACTAGGCAAGATTAGGAAGTGAATTCAGACAGATGAAGTGATTCCTCCAAATCCACAACCAGGAAGCTCATAGTGGAGGGGTGGGGCACACTGACACCACACTTGGCAAGAATAGATATCTGTTGATACTACTGACCGTGCTTGTGAGAATGTGGCCTACCATTTCCCCCGGAGAATGATGGGAAATGTGTGTCTGAACCTCTTATTGAGTGTTAGGACCCGTGATGTTTTTACCAGGCCTTGAAGGTGATGATAGATTGCCAAACAGCCCACCATCTCTCTTTAGTTGGGACCTGCTCACCGAACACAAGGTCCCAAAATATTTGAGTTCTATTGACGTCATTAGTTGTCTTGCTCCCATTTTTCAGTTTATTTATGTTTGGAAATTGGGGCCTCTCCCTGGAATTTCCTTAAATCTCTGGGATGACTTCTGTGCCCTCTACTTTGTGAAAGAGAGAAGATGCTTATCAATCCAGTCCAGCACCCCATGGTCATACCCCCTCCCCTCTGAAAAACCATGGGAAAGGAGGAGGAAGAGTGTTAAGCTCAACTCAGGGCTACTTGCTCAGGGAATGTCTGTCTACACGTGTGAGTGAGCAAGGTAAGAGAACAGTGAAGCACACACTGACCAGGCTGGGTTACCCAGTGACCAGAAGAGGAATGTGGACTGTGTGGACCCATAAAGGTGTTAAGGGAGGGAATCAACCTGTTTGGTTGACAGCCACATTTCCTTGTTCCATGCTATCCCCTCGTTCTAGATAAAAATGTACCTTCTTTGCACCAGAAGAAATAAGAGAAATTGGCTCACTCACCACACATTTATCCACTTTTCCATACCTCTGTCATCTAGAGTGGGATCACACTGGACCTTGGATGCCACAAGTGACCCCAAATAAGCTTTTGGCATCTCTGTGCTTTCCAAATTATCCGGTGGCTGGTGAGTCATTCAGTGCTGGTCATGATCCAGCCGCTGATCAGACCTGGCTTCAAGGTCAAGGACTCATGCAATGGCTGGTCATGATGTTCTCAGGAGTCATCTGGGGCTGATGCAGAACCAGTAAGAACAACTCCTTATGAGTCAAGTCTAGATGGATATAGCCCAGCACCTTCCTGGAGGATGAAGCTAGAATTCTGTCATCACAGAGGATGATGTCAGTACTCTCTTCATCCTCCTCATCTGCTCTTCTCTCCTTTCATTCTCCTTTGCCCCTTCTTCCTTTGTATTGTCTATTTGTCTCTGGTTTAATCTCCCATCTTTTCATATGTTCTATGCTTCCATTCTACGGACCCTCAGCACATTCCTTTTCTCCTGTTACTGGTTCCTCACTTGCATTTCAGTTCTCTTGTGTTCATGCTCCTCATGCAGGGTGCCATATCTTGGTTGGACCTAAGGACCCATAAAGAGAAAGTATGTTCTGTCTAGAAGAAACTACAAACAAGTGGAGAAAAAAGTGTTTTACACGAAACATGAAAATTAAAGCCAATAGAAACTTTAACTCTTCTTCTCTCTCCATCTTCTTTCCTTGCACTATCTTAGGAGTCAAATGTGTTTCCCAACCAAATAAGGACAAGAAAGACTTTGGCAATTCTGCAGCATCATTTCCTGATATCGTGAGTGGACATTCTGTTACCAGCAAGGTTGGTCTCGTATTTCCATCTTTATTTCCTTTTAAGTTAAAAGAAATATATTTGTATTAGCAATATGTGATCTTCACAGTCTTCAAAATGTAGGAAAGCTTTTTAAAAAGTCAAAATCATTCATAATTTCATGTCCTAGAGATAAATACTATGAACATTTTCACATACTGTTTTCCTTCAAGGCTTTTCACTGTCATGCATATTCTTGTTTTTACATAATTGGGATTATGCTATGTATGCAATACCTTTTTCATTTAATGTTGTGAGCAATTTTTTATATCATTAAAATAATATTTGCAAACATCATATATTAAACCATGGGCATACTATGATTAATTTAACTTTCTCCCATTGCTAATTGCTTAGGTTGTTACTAAATTTGCATCACTATGAATAATGCTATAAGGAACTTTTTGGCATATAATCCCTTGCCTCAAGCACTAATTTCTTCTTCTTGAAAAAGATTTCTAGAAGGAAAATTACTAAACCACAATTGTGAACTTTAAAGATATTTGATTGTTTTCCCCCAAAGATGAATCTCTATATACTTTCACTTGCACTGTAGGAGAATGCGTGTGCCAGTAAAAGATAATTCTTACCAATAGTTGTATTATAATCCTTTAAAACATTGACTAATCTGAAAGGAGAAAGGGTAGCCTGTAATATTAATTTCTAATTCTTTACTTACAAATGCTGGTTACCTGTGTTTCTTTTTAACCATCTAGATTTCTTCTTTTATTAAATATCACTTATATTTTTATGTATTCAGAAAATGAAAATTAATTACATGTGTAATTGGTGCCAATGATAGCTTTATATGTATCGCGCATGCATGAGTCAACGTTTATTTTTAAATTGCCAATATGTAATGTCATATGTACTAGCTGGTCGGTCAATCAGATGGTAGAGTACAGTTGGTCTCTTAGCCTTTTATATATAGATTTTTGTTTTGATATTTTAATTTATTCATGTTCTCACTTGTCAGCTTATGAATAATGATTCCGTACCTACCATGTGCCAGGAAGTGCTCTAGCTGGGCGCTGGGAGCACTGCAATGAGTAACACAGAGAGGTGGTGTCAGAAGACAGAGAGGATGATGGTGCTGCCTAGAAAAATAAAGCAAGAAAGGGCCAAGGAGCACGGCTTTGTTAAATTCCAAAAGAATACTCCTTGGTATTTTAATTATAATTGGCATCTTTAAAATATTCATTTTTCCTTTCTACAAACCATGTTCATCAATTAAGGATGACCAATTTGCTGGGAAGATTTGGAAACCAAGGCTGCAACTCTTGGAAGCCTATATGACGAGGAAGGATAAACAAATGGAAAAATGTAGAAGAAACAGTTTTCTGTCCTCTGTGTTTTTCTTACCTAGCCCTGACCCCTCAGATAGCATGCCCTGCTCTGCTTAATGCTCTCCCCACAGCCACCTGGTTTCCCCTCACTACCAGGCCCTCAGCATGTACAATGGGGGAAGGGAAAGAAGCCCAAATAAAGATAGCTCTTGTTAATTAAAAAAAAAAAAAAGGCCACAACTGAAGGATGTCACATAATTCCTCATGGTTTGTAGCATTATGTCCTCCCCCAGACGGATGCCTTTCTCTGAAAGCAGAGGCTTGTCATGAAGCTGGTGGGTCTCTTGGGTCTGTCATGGCCAGAATTACAGATGTTGAGAATCATTTTGCTGCCGGTGGAAGTCTGGAATGTAGCCCTGCCTCGTATCGGCCATGGCTGTTGTTCTGCCATGGAAAAGGGAAGCTGTGTCCTGAGCTGGAAGATGAGAATTATTGGTGGTACAGCTGTTAGCCTCCAGGCTCAGATTTCTCCTTTCCTTTGAGATGGATGGTGATGAACGGTGGAACCTACGAAATAGTGTAACTTTGTGGGTTACTCTATTACCATGAAACATGTGCCTCCTTTCACATAACTTCTCTCTCCATTTTCCCCTTGTCTTCTCTCCATGTGAGTACAGTGAATATTAATGATTCCTAGTTTATATTTTCCTTTTATTAAAAACTTCCTGGCCCTTCAGTAACCCCAAATTGCCCAGTCTTGCGAAGAGATCTCTAGCCTCTTTGCTTAGCACTTGATGAGACTTTGGTCATTGTACAAAGTTTCAGTTGCCTTGATGTAGAAAACAGTCAGAGGTGTGTGCACTCCTGCATAGAGGTAGGGTGGCATCCTGACAGTGAAAGGACCTCCTAAAAAGGGGCATACATAAACCTTATTCTGCCTACCCAGACAAAAAGACAAATATGTAAGTTATCTCGGTGGTAGGCATGAGACATCGACACAGCCAGGAATCTAACATAGCTTAAATCAAGGTGGCATGTGCTACCTGCCATACCACCAGAGGGGAAAAGAGAATGGTTAAGAAGAGCTAGTCAGTCCCAGCTTCTGTAACTTGGGCTTAGCTAGCTTGGATGGAGTTGGGAAATGGGGTAAGGAAAAAGCACACTCCAACAACTCTGATTTTAGAATCATTGACTCTTTCTGCCAAGTCGCTCTCTTCTTGGAGGAGCACTACAGGTGGCAGTTAGGAAGCAGCCTGCTAGCGGGTTTCAGGCTAATGTTAACATGGCCTTCCCTAGAGAGCCATAAACAAATCATATACATCGACACCTTATGCACCCGCACAGACACACTATACCCCCAAAGCAGTCTTCCGTTTGCTCAACACTGTGACTCTCAGTTATAGCTTTGGGTCTGTACAGTGTACGCTGATAATGATACCTCATTGTGGATTAGGCCCTAGTCCAAACTGTTCAAATCTTCACAACCACCCAGTGAGTTAGGATTAGCTCCTTTTCTACAGAGAAAGACATGCATAGGGAGGTGAGTCAATTTGTTGTGTCTCATGGGGTGTAAATGGCAAACTGAGGATTAGCCACAGGCCCTTGTCCTCAGAGACCTCACTCTTAATCTCTACAGTCCCACCTGTCTTCCTTTAAAAAATGTTGTATTTTTCAATTACAGTTGACATACAGTGCTACGTTAGTTTTCAATTAGCCTAATGTCTTCAAGGTACAACATAGTGATTAGACATTTATATAACTTAAATTGTCGTCTACTTGTCTTTCGTAGGGATTTTGCATCTGTTACTTTTGAGCCTATGCTGTCTAGATCTTTGTGGCAAAGCAGAAGGAAATGGATTTCTTAATGTTCCCCTTCTTTCCTCTCTCCCTATGCTGTCTCCCCTCCCCCAACTCCTAAAGACCGTCCTTCAGTCTGCATTCCAGAGAGGCAAGCCTTTCTCTCTGCCGTAGTCAAAGCATTGCATTGGTTTTGTGCTTTGCTCTTTGCTGTTCAGATCTGGACAATGACTGCAGGCTAAGGTAACATCTCATTTATCCAGGCATGTGAGGGTGCTAACGCTTGATGTCCTGATTAGCCATCATGAAATGTATTTGATGGGGGAAACGACGAAAATTGACTGATGGCCGAGAACCTCAGATTGATGAGGTTGAGCGAGGGCTGCAAGAGGCACCCAGAAATGCAGGCGCTGGCTCGTTTCCATCAATTCCGCCTTTCCTTCCTGAGTTTTAAGACCCTTAAAGTAAATAGAATACACCCATTATTTATAACAAATGACAGAAAAACAGTATTTCCATGATGTCATGTCCTCTCTTCTCTATTTTTATTTGTGGTAAAATATACATAACATAAAAATTACCATTTTAAACATTTTTAAATACAATTTGGTGGCATTAAGTACTTTCATAATGTTGTTCAATCATCATCAACATCCATCTACAGAACTTTTTATTATCTCAAACAGAAACTTTGTACCCATTAAACAATAATTTCCCTTCCTCTCCTCCTGCCAGCACTGGTAATCTCTCTTCTACTCTCTGACTCTTTGTGTTTGTCCATTCTAGGTCCTTGTATTACTGGATTTATATAATTGTTGTCCTTTTGTATCTGCCTATTTTCAGTTAGCCTAATGTCTTCAAGGTGCATCCATGATATAGCATGTAACATAATTTTATTCCTTCTTAAGGCTGAGTAATAGTCTATTGGATGTATGTACTACATTTTATTTTACCCATTCATCTGTTGATGGACATTTGGGTGATTTCCATCTTTTGGCTATTGTGAATAATGCTGCTTTGAACATTGGTGTCTGCTTGAGTCCCACTTTTTAATTCTTTTGGGTATACTAATATATCTATGAGTAAAATTGCTGGATCACATGGTGATTCTATGCTTAATTTTTTGAGGAACTGCCAAGGTGTACTTCACAGTGGCTGTATCATTTATAATTCCTGACAGCGATATAGTGTTTTAATTTTTCCACATGCTCACAACACTTGTTAATTTCCATTTTTGTTTTGTTTTGCTTTTATAATGGCCATCTAATGGGTATCAATTGCTACCTCTTTGTGGGTTTTCATTTTTTTCAACCACAGTTTACATTCAGTACCATTCTGCATCAGTTTCAGACAGTTGTACAACAAAGTGGCCACTCTACAGTGTGGTCACTCCACTGCCCCAAGCACCCATCTTGCCCCATACCCAGTTATTTTGATATTATTAACTACCAGTAGCCCGGCGCACAAATCATGTGCTAGTAGCTCTCTGTGGGGCCTGGCTGCTCTGCACCCACTGCCCAGAGGCTCTCAGCAGCTGCTCCCCCCAGGACTGGGGGACTCCAGTAGAGCTGAGAGGACTGGATACTGCCATCTCATGGCTGTGCGCACTGCCATATTTGTAATGGAGTGATGGTTAATTTGCATATTACCCTTTTATCAGATAGGATATTTCCTATGCTGCAATCTGAATCTCTGTGGCTATTCTGCAATTACCAATTTGTACTACTTAATCCCTTCACTCTTTTACCCATTCCCCAAGTTCCCTCTCCTCTGATAGCTGTCAGTCTGTTCTCTGTATCTATGAGTCTATTTCTATTTTGTTTGTTTGTTTTGTTCATTAGATTCCACATATAAGTGAGATCATGGTATTTGTCTTTTTCTAACTAGCTTATTTCACTTAGCATAATACCCTCTAGTTCCATCCATGCTGTCACAAAAGGTAAGATTTCCTTCTTTTTCATGGCTGAGCAGTATTTCATTGTGTAAATGTACCACAGGTTTTTTTTTATCCATATATTTACTAATGGGGGCTTGGGTTGCTTCCAAATAATGGCTATTGTAAATGCTGCAGTGAGCATAGAGGTGCATTTAGGATGTCATATTTGTATTTTGGGTTTGTTCAGGTGTATTGCCAGAAGTGAAATTGCTGGGTCATAAGTCAGTTTCATTTTTAATTTTTTGAAGAACCTCTACACTGTTTTCCATAGTGGTTGCATCAATCTGCATTCCCAGCAACAGTGCATGAGGGCTCCCTTTTCTCCATATCCTTACCAACACATATTATTTGTTGATTGATTGATAGCTATTCTGACAGATATGAGGTGGTATCTCTTATGGTTCTGATTTGCATTTCTCTGATATTAGTGATGTCAAGCAACTTTTCATATGTCTAGTGGTTATGTATATGTCTTCTGCCCACTTTTTAATTGCTTGTTTTTCTGGTGTTAAGTTGTCTGAGTTCTTTATAAATTTTGGATATTAACCCTTTATCAGATGTGCTATTGGCAAATATGTTCTCCCATTAATAGGTTGTCTTTTCATTTTGCTGATGGTTTCCTTTACTGTTCAAAAGGATGCAGTCCCATTTGTTTAATTTTTTATTGTTTCCCTTGCCCAAGGAGATATATCAGAAAAAAAAATATTGCTATGTGAAATGTTCGAGATTTTACTGCCTATTTTCTTCTAAGATTTTTATGGTTTCAAGCCTTACATTTAAATCTTTCATCCATTTTGAGTTTCTTCTTATTTATGGGGTAAGAAAGTGGTCTAAGTTTCATTTTAAAATGTAGCCATCCCACAGGAGACCCATGCAGTAAGCTGCGACTTTGTGAGTGAAGCCAGGACCAACCTGGGCATGGAACGCACAGGCCGAGTTTCCTCAGGATTCAGAGGCCTGAGGTTGACCTCTCTGTAGGCCAGCTGCTTCTGCTAGTCCGAGGTTTCCTTCTCCTGTGCATAGAAGGGACACCCCCCTGGAGGCCTTTGTTTACGGTCCATCTGAGGGCACCTTGGGGGCACTTACACATAGGTATGGAGGACACATACACCTGAATGAGGAACAAGGGGCTATATGGCCAGTTACTTAACAGCCAGTTCAGCCTCTAGAACAGCGGTTCTCAACCTGTGGGTCGCGACCCCTTTGGGGGTCGAACGACCCTTTCACAGGGGTCGCCTAAGACCATCGGAAAATGCAGATATTTACATTACTATGCATAACAGTAGCAAAATTTCATGGTTGGGGGTCACCACCACATGAGGAACTGTATGCAAGGGTCGCTGCCTTAGGAAGGTTGAGAACCACTGCTCTAGAAGATATTCACCCACTTGCTTATAATATCCAGATTCTTGCTCTAAGGTCTCACCTGCCCAGTGAGGGGCGGGACAGATGGTGAAGTGGGCAGGTAATATAGGCAGGAGGGTAAAGAGTCAAGTTACTGTGGCCAACGATATGAGTCTCATCAGCCAACTATAAGAAAATGGATAATAACTTGATGAAACTGATAGGAATTTGGCACAATAAGGGTTTAAAAATCTTTGGATCCTCTGATGTAGTCCTTGTCATTAATCTAGTCCTGGAAAGGACACAGACTTCATCCAATCTATTCTAGATCTCTCTGAACAGAACTGCATTTACGACCATTCAACCATCCCCAGGAGGGAGCTGTCTGCTCTTTCTAAAAATACCTTGAGATTTTGTTAATACATTGTCTCTTTTAATATATACCACTGTCTTACTGCCACCCTACGAAAGTTGTTTCCCTCCTTTGTCTAATTTAATTCCTTTCAGCTGCAGCTTATTCTTTCTTTTTCCTTCCCATGCAGTTCGGTGGCTGTAAAGCGATGCTTCACGGCCACCCATACAGCATTCCTCTGAGGTAGACAATGGCACTTGAGAAATGCCGCATGAATTAGAAGCAGGCACAGATTGTCTGAGGGTCCCTGTGCGATGGAAACTCCAAGGGAAATTGCACATAATCACTAACATTCTACCTACTTCACAAAGGCTGGAAGGCGGGGGGCTACGAAACAGCCCCCGCATCACTTTCCGACAGGCACAGGGGAGCTGTACACACACCCACACTGCAGTGACGGCACAGGTGCCGAGGAGCTGCGTGGGTGCCCGCAAGCTCTGCCTGGCAGAAGCGAGTGCTGGAGGACTGAGTTTGTGCCACGTAAAACTGAGGTCCATGTTTCCATTCTGCACCCCTGGTTTCTGGAAGGGACAGTGTAGCCCCTGCCAAGGCAAAGGTGATCAGGGCTGCTTCCATTGGGTGATGTAGCTTGGTTATGGCGTGGGTCTGGTTAAGTGAGGGGAGTGGGAAGAGGTCACTGTAACTTAGTCCTGCTTTGCTTGGCAGAAACCATTCCTATGTCAGAAAGGACTAAAGCCAGGATCTTAAAACCTTTAGAAACCAAGGTTTCCTATCCTCATTCTCTTTCTCTGTTATGTTTGCCTCTCTACTCATTTGTTTACATCTCCTTTTTCTCGGACTTCTCCATGAATATGGTGGGAGATGCCAGTCGTATGCCCTGTGTGCCCTCCCAGTCAGTACCCAACCACAATGAATGGCGGCCTTGGTATGCCACTGGCTATACTCCAGTGAGAACTTCCTATAAGTGAAGGTCTGACTGCCCCACCTGGGCAGGGATCCCTCCCTCGTCCAGTAAACTGGTGAGCAGAGCAGAGATACAATCCAGGCTTTGTGGGCCTGAAGCTTATACAATTTGGGAAATAAGAATGGATATAAAGCCATCAATATAAAATGAGGTACATAAGTGAATATTTGTTTAAAATGAGAAACCATCATAAGTTACTAGAATCTGGAAGATAAGACACCTTCTTCTGTGATATTCTTTGACAATGTAAGAACAATGTTTACTCGGAAATGCTTTTCCCCTTGAACTCTAGAGCCTCCAGCACTTGTATGGAGGGCATGCACGTGAGGGACTCTGCAGTTCAAGTGTCTTCAGTTCCCTGGAAGTCCACGAATGCCCTGCTGACCCCTTCACTCAGCAGAGAATGTGGAGCAGATGTTCGGAGAAGTGAGTGTAGTTGTCTACCATCTTAACAGAGCCGGCCTGGGACCAGGTCTCAGACTCTTTTTCCCGAGCTTTTCACTACACTGGGCTGTGCCCATAAAACCACTGAGACATTATATACAAATTTAGGGATTTAGAGCTGGTTTGGGACAAAAGATGATAATTCTTTTTCTAATGGAGCGAACAACCTGTGCTTTAGCTTGAGCCTTTCATTTCTTTTCCTTCTTCCTTCCTTCCTTGTTTCCTTCCTTCCTTCCTTCCTTGTTTCCTTCCTTCCTTCCTTCCTTCCTTCCTTCCTTCCTTCCTTCCTTCCTTGTTTCTTTCCCTCCCTTCCTCCCCCCCTTCCTCCCTCCCTGCCTGCCTGCCTGCCTTCCTAGTTGATTAGAGGGATGAGGAATCTATTTATTGAGTTCACCTGGGATTCCAGTGGTTAGCTTGGCATTATTCTAGAAGAAGCCTGATTTTATTGAAACAAATAATAATAAAAATGATTTTCCTGTGGATGGTAATTCAGCTAAAACCAATCAGTTCCATAGAATCATAGGATTTAGAGCTGGAATGACAAAGATACTTTAGTTTAACCTTTGCCATCCTCATTTTACAGGTGGGGAGACTGATAGCTGCCCCCCCCCCCCAAAAAAAAAAGAGGTAAAGGGACCAGTCTCAGCTATCTTTTTAAAAAAATATATATCTTTATTGAGTTTTTACAGAGAGGAAGGGAGAGGGATAGAGAGTTAGAAACATTGATGAAAGAGAGACATCGATCAGCTGCCTCTTGCATACCCCCTACTGGGGAAGTGCCCGCAACCGAGGTACATGCCCTTGACCAGAATCAAACCTGGGACCTTTCAGTCTGCAGACCGACACTCTATCCACTGAGCCAAACCGGTTTTGGCAACAGCTATCTTACAAGCTAGTGGCCACCTGGACTAATGGTGACTCTTTCTGTTCCCAATTGACTGCTGCCTGAAACAATGGCTGACAACAGCTCTTTCCTTGGTCTGGACCAGCTACCATGAGGACACCTGGGAAATGGAATCCACTTGAAATGTCCACAAGTGGCATGTGTCTCTAGGGCCCAGGGAGTCACTGCCTTCATCATCACAGAGCTGCCAGCAGGAGGCAGGCTCAGAGGCCTCAGTCCCTGGCTCGGCTCACCCACTCCAGAGAGGAGCCGAAGTGACCACACAGCAGCTGAGAAATCCTCCTCCAGCCTTGGATGCATCCTCAGCACAGGGGCGTGCAGCCGTGCTCACTGCTCCCAGACAGGCCCACCCGGCAGAAGAGCCGCCTTTATGGCTCCCTTGTGAGACACAAATCCAAACATGCCCTGATTTCATTTTCCTAATGATAGCACTTCCAGTCTTCACATTGCGCTAATAAATTGCCTCTGGAGTATCACTTGCTTCAAAATATTTCCCTTCTCCTTTGCTTCTGGGGAGCAGGCAGTTCAGAAATCTCATCCAAGTTGAGAGCAACCTTCCTCTTTGGTATCTCTGGGGTAGACTATATATATATATATATGTGTGTGTGTGTGTATATATATATACATATATATATATACACACATATATATACATGTATATATACACATATATACATATATACATATATACATATATATGTGTGTGTATGTAATATATGCATATATATGCATATAATATATATATGTAATATATGCATATATGCATATATATGTTAGAGGCCTAGTGCATGAAATTTGTGCACAGCGGTGGGGGGGAGGGGGAGATGTCCCTCAGCCCAGTCTGCACCCTTTCTAATCTGGAACACCTTGAGGATGTCTGACCCCTCATTTAGGCCAGAGTAGTTAGGGGTGATCAGGCCAGTAGGGGAGAGCAGTTAGGGTGATCAGGTAGGCAGTCTGACATCCCCTGAGGAATCTGAGATTGGAGAGGGCTGAGGAATGCCCCTGTGTATGAATTTCATGCACCAGGCCTCTAAAATATATATATATCTCTTAAATAATAAAAGACTAAAATACAAATTGTCCTCATGGGCAGGAGTTCAACCAACTGGGAGTTAGATATGTGCTGACCACCAGGGGGCAGTGTGGAACATGGCAGGTGCCAGTGATGCAGTGCTGGCAGTGAACAGCAGTGGACCCTGATGAGAGCGAGGCCATGGTGGGATGGTGGAGCAAGTGAGCGGGTGGCGTCAGGCCAAGGTGGGTGTGAGTGGGGGCCCCGATCACCCTGCCAGTTGCCCCACAGACCAGCCCTGATCACTAGCCATGCATGAATTTCATCACTGGGCCTCTAGTATAATAATAAAAATATAATATGCTAATTAGACTGGGCAGATAAACGACCTTCTGGATGTCATTCCAGACTTCCTTCTGGATGAAGCTCCATGGCAGGGCTGAGGCAGAGGCAGTTAGGGGCAAGAAGAGTGGTTAGGGGCGATCAGACAGGCAGGCAAGTGATTGGGGTAATCAGGCAGGCAAGCAAGTGGTTAGGGGCAATCAGGCAGGCAGGTTAGTGGTTAGGAGCAATCATGCAGGCAGGCAAGTGGTTAGGGGTGATCAGGCAGGCAGGCCAGAGGTTAGGAGCCAGCAATCCTGGATTGCAAGAGGGATGTCCAACTGCCAGTTTAGGCCCAATCCTAATCTGGCAGTTGGACATCCCCTGAGGGTCCTGGATTATGAGAGGGTGCAGGCCAGGCTAAGGGAGCCCCCCTCCCATGCACAAATTTCATGCACTGGGCCTCCTTTAGGGTGTGTGTGTGTGTTTGTGTGTGTGTGTGTATCCCCTCCTCCACTCCCCCTGCCATCCTGCTCAGCTAGAATCCTGAGTACATCTTCCGTTTATTTATCAGCTCTGAGTGGAGGCTGTGATGCAGGACACTGAGCAGAATTCAATGGCAGTGGCATGGCCAGAAGGTAGAGATGTCCTTCATGGGCCAGTGCTGACTTTTCTCTATAACCTCGGGGCAGTGTTCTTTGTCTCAGCAGTTTAGGTGTCTCACTTGTACAAGTGGAAGAATAGAAATGGCAGGGCCAGGCTATGCAGTTGGCAATCAGTCTATTGTGCAGTTCTGGGGTGGGGAGAGAGGAGGCGGGGAGTGGCGGTCACCTAAATTATGTTGGCAACACCCCCCTGCACATCCATGCAAAATGGCCCTGGCAGTGGCCCACTTGGTACCAGAATTCTAAATGTAAAATTTTGCCAAGTGCTCACTGTAGCCAAGGAAATCCAGGTTCCCCACTGGCGAGGCAGGGGAGTAATGGTTAAGAACAGGGCTCTGGGTCAGAGACTCTGGGTTTGAATCAGATCTCTGCTGCTTCTCAGCTGTGGAGCCCAGGGCAAATTAAATGTAGTGAGTGTTGAGTAGATTTGAGCTAATTCCTTATTAGTCCCCTCACTGCTATAAGAATCTTGCCTTAACTAGTTTGAGCACTGTAGAATTTTTTTTCTTTAACCAAATCCTTGTCTTTCTGTGCTGATTAAAGGTTATCTCTTGTCAAGCAACGTCTGAGGCTCGGTTCTCCCTCTGGCTGTCGTTGCACACTTCCAGCTCTCAGGTGCATCTCTGGGGGGACTTTCACCTCAGCTTGTCCTTAGGGATTTGACACAAAAAATCTGAGTTCCTTCTCCCATCACCAACCTTCCCCACAGATGCTTAATGTCCTTTCTTGGAGAAATGTTTGAGCAGCATTTTGCACCATGAATCCAGAGATGACCTGGCCATTGAGTGTTCACGAATAAATGGCCCGATCTAAGTATCTCGCAAGGAATCCATTCATTGCACCCACTTACCAAAGTGTCTGAATCCTGAAACAAATCCAAGGTCCCCTGGGGATTTTTTTGCTTGTCTCTTGGTGAGACTTGCAGACTGGGCCTATCCCAACTATTTCTGAGTCTGTTGTTTGATGCTATTCTGAGTTCTTTCACATGTGGGATTTATTTCTATACTTAGCTCTTACACCAGCACCCAGGGGTATTTGAAAAAAATGTTTTCAATTGCCCAACTGCAGTGTATTAACAAATCCCTACATGTGCTTTTCAAAGAGCTCAGATCCAGCTGACTCCCCATCTCCGCCCCCATTCCCAGCATAATCACCAGCCCGGGCTGTGCTGACCACACCTTTTGCAAGACTTTGACCAGAGAAGAACCCCAGTTCAGGATCACTGGATCCCACAGACATCAGCACAGGCCTCTATTAGTGGGTGAGCCACAAAAATAAAATGCGGATGCCAGAAAAATTTTCATCGGAGAAACATAACAGAAATGTACACGATTAAAAGCTTTGCCCAGAGTTTCTGACCACTGAATATCTATCTATCTATCTATCTATCTATCTATCTATCTATCTATCATCTATTTTACTAAGTCTTGTCCTTCTGTGCTGATCCAAAGATATCTCTGGTCAAGCAAGACAGTGGCAGTGAGTCTGACTTCCTTATACCTAAGTGTGAACAAAATCCTCTTCTTTTCTCATTAGTCAGACAAACTTTGGGAGTCTGCATTATCCCAGGTCCAGGACAGGAGGAACAATTGCCCACCCAGGGAACAGAGAGGGTGGGCAAGGTCTTGCACTGGTGCTCTCTCTGGAACAGGAATGTTAACTCCCAAACCCTAGGAGATTCAGGTAAAAGTAAAGGCTTTAATTGTCAGCGCCCTTTCTCCTTTTATTTCTCCTGTCAACTCGCAGCAAGCTACACAGAAGGAACCTCTTTCTCCTTCTGCCCATAAATGCCTTTCTCAAAGTCATCCCAGGAAATAATCCAATCCTGTCTCTGATGCAAGGCTGACATTCTCAGTCTTTTGTTTTGTTTATCTTGGGTATTTCTTTCCCATTTTAGGGTTTTTTTTTTGCTTTTTCTTCAAACCAAAGTTAAGCACTGGGGAGATTGCACCAGTGGGGTGAGGTAGACCACAGTTTCAGTGCTGGGACCATGCTAAGTGGGTTCGGGGCCCAGCTCTCTGTAAGCACACTCAGCAGAGGAAGATATATTTATTCTTGATTAAGGGGAAACTTTCCAGAGTTGGAGTGATTAATCACCTCTCAGTGGTGGAAAAAAATGGAGATAGGATGCAGAATTTATAGGGAGCTGAATTTTGCATTAGCCCGTGAAGTGGGAGCCTATGAAACATAGGCATGTCTGTGTGTGCGAAACATAAAGACATGGCTACCCTTGCAAGAATTAGTCGGAAAACATTAGGCTCTCTGCAGCTTCAGGAGCATCTCAACTACTAGCCTCTTTAACCAATAACCCAGGCAAACTCAAGTGTTCTTTGATTCTTTTAAAGTGTTTTATATATTTGAAATGTCACCCAATAGTATTTTATAGCTGACAAATCATAGAAACAAATGACAAAATTCTTAAACACAGACTCAAAAAAGTACACAGCGTGATGGAACATGTACAGAATAAAAGCTTACCTGTAACTACTTCACAACTTAAGGTCATAGCTTGTTATACAAATTAAATATATTTTGAATTTGTTCTATTAAAAATGGCAAACAGGCCCTAGCCGGCTTGGCTCAGTGGATAGAGTGTTGACCTGTGGACTGAAGGGTCATAGGTTCAATTCCAGTCCAAGGGCAAATGCATGGGTTGCTGGCTTGATCTCCAGTAGGGGGCAGGCAGGAGGCAGTCAATCAATGATTCACTTTCATCATTGCTATTCCTATTTTTCACTCCCTCTCCCTTCCTTTCTGAAATCAATAAAAATATTTTTTAAAAAAATGGGGAAAAGGCTGATTAGTAAACTTTCCAAATCTTCAAGCAGGCTTTAATACACTTTATGAGAATGGAGAAGGTTTGCTACAGCTGATAACACAAAGGCCGGTACTCCCTGGAGTGTTCAGAAGGAAAAGCAGGAGAGATTTCAAAGCTGTCTCTTCTGCTCTGTGAGAGGAGCATCTGCCTGTGAATTTGATCAAAGACTGACGTCCATGGAACAAATTGTTCCTGTCCCTGCTCCCTTCTCAGGGAGTCATTCCAGATGCTTCCATATGCCTTAACCTCTCCTTCTAATTGCTCATCAAAAGAACCCTGAAGAATTCACCTCTTAGTAGCTCTGACTTTATCCTCTCCTTTCCACCTCAACTGTCATGGCCTTAGACCTGATTTGTAGCATCTGCTTCTTAGCTTCCTGTGCCAGCTCTCACTTCCTCTCAGCATTCCCTGTGCCTAGCACTGCTGCCTTCAACCTATTCTCCTTGCTGTGGCCAAAAAAGAACTTTCTGGAATAGAGTGCCACATGCCCTTGGACTGCTTAAAAACTTCCCCTGTATTCTGGTTCTTGTAAAGATGGATTAAGCACAGACCACCCAATGTCTCCCATTGAATACGGTTAAAATCCCTGGAGCAGATGTGTAGAATAGCTACTGGAGGACGCAGAAATGTCCAATGTTAGCAAGTAGGTGGAGGGAGGACGCCAGAGCAGATCAAGTCATCGGGAGAGCATGACACAACAGGGAAGCCCTAGATTCCTTGTCATTGGACCACAAAGCGGGGTGCCTGGGAGCTGAAAAGTTCCAAGGAGATCAAGGCAATGATCCCACAAAACTGTGTCTGAACTCCTGGCTTAGCCCTAGGCTGTAGGTGCATGGATTGACCCCCAACCACTGGCGACAAAAAATTAACGACAATTTGGGGATTGGGTGGATAGTAAGAAAAAAGATAAAAAAAAAGCAAAAACAAAAACAAAACCTGCCATGAAAGGTGCCCAGCAAGAAGAGAAAAAGAATTGTTAGGATTCTCTAAAACTCACTTGAAGCTGTTTTGCCATAGTTTTTGACAATTAAAATTTCTTTCTTTTGCATGTACAAAGCAAAACTACCTATAGCTATTTATGTAAATGGCTTCCCACTTATGCCTAATTACTATGAAGCATAATAACAATTATACATGGCATTAAGTGTGTCAGATTGCCTTTGCTAAAAGTCTCAATTAGAGCACCAACCTCTTGTACATGGCCTCAGTGCTCACTGTCTGTTGCTCTTATATGATCGTCCTCTATCTGCTCACCTTAGAAAATAGTGGAAATGTTGGCTTGCCATAGACTTCCTTCTCCTATCCCCCCAAATCTTTCATCAATTTATTTTTAAAAAATTTTCATTTACCGTTTACAAATGAAATATATTTTGAATATATTATTGTGTAGTATTAGTTTCAGATGAACCACAAAGTGGTTAGAAAATCATGTACTTTACATGATGCTTCAAGTACCCACCTAGCCCCATTCATGGTTATCACCGTATTATGGACTCCATGTCCTGTGCTGTCATCGACATCGCTGTGACTGTTGTGTAGCTATCAATATGTACTGCTAGTCCCTTCCCCCTTTTCACCCAGCTCCCCAACCCTCCTCCCCTCTGACAATTGTCAGCCTGTTCTCTGTATCTATGAGTCTGTTTCTGTTTTGTTTGTTTGTTAGATTCCACATATAAGCAGAATCATATGGTATTTGTCTTTCAGTGACTGACTTATTTCACTTAGCACAATGCCCTCTAGGTCCATCCATGCTGTTGCAAATGGTAAGATTTCCTTCCTTTTTTACCGTCCAGTAGTTCTCCATTGTGTCTATGTATCAGAGCTATTTTTGTCCACTCAAATTCAAAATCGGTTTTATTGACATAACCAACTACCACCTTAGACGGCGGTAAAACCTCTTTACCATCCACAGGCCATCTGTAAAAGCTTCCAACACACAAAGTTCTGGTGTGAGAGGTGATGTGCTTGTGGCAAAAATGGCCTGCTGTTCAATAAAAACTCCTGCCCACCTTCCCATAGCGCCGAGCTTCCGTGGGAAGCAGTGCCAACCACATCTCTCAGCTCCTCTCGCATTTGGGTGGGACTATCTGGTTGTCTGCTTTATGCCAACAAAATGTAAGCATGTGAGTGACAGTGAAGTGTATCAATTTCCAGAAGGGAACTAAGCAGCAGGTTGATGTTCTCCAATCCATTAACCCCGCTACCAACTGGATGCAAAGTGTCTCTGAGCCTGGGGCAGGGGAGGTGTCTGTGATCCGCTCCTGGAGAAAATAAACCCTGAGCTGTGGACTTCCTTTTTCGTAGCAGCCATTGCTGTCCTTCTGTATTTGGGTGGGTTAGTGCCCCCGTTACACCCTTCCCTGCTGGAGGAGAATAGCTGGGAGAGGGAGGACTGCCTAGGAGGCTAAGTATTCCATCCCAGCCAGAGGGAGCCTTTAGTTCAAAGCCTTGAAACTAGGCAGGGACTTTGACTCAGGCACAGAGCTGCCCACAGGCCTAGGGAGCGGAAGCTAATTTATGCAAATCTCCACGGACAGGGTCACCCCGGCGGGTGTCTGGTTCTTCTCTGTGGCTTTTTGATAGCGGGATCCGCTGCTTTGCATTCCAAAGCTGCCTTATTACCTGAGGTGCAGAAGGACTCTCTCCAATGATGTGTGGAGTCAAAGACACCCTGCCGTAAATGCTGGTATAAAATGAAGCATCCTTTCAGGAGGTGGGTAGCATTTACCTGATGTGGCCATATCTCTAAGCTTAGATTTTTGTATCATTTTCTTTAAAGCGATACTCACCCCCAAGATGGGCAAATACCCCTTTTAAAGAACAAATGTAATCAAACCTTCCCTCTTCTCAACCTCTACCCCAAGGACACAGGGCAAGGCTGGATCTCAGGGGAACCACAGACCTTCTCCTTGGCGGCTTGCCCTTTGCCAGTGCCGTTGAAGGGGTTTCCTGTCTGTGGCCTTGATGACGGATGTGCACTTAGTGAATTAATGTTAGCGGGGGGGGTGGGGTGGGGTGGAGCAGTCCCCTCTCCTGTGCCCTCTCTAGGAGGCACTTGACATGTCTTTCCAGTTTATAAGTGGAGAGGGACATCATGTGCCCTGGGGCCAGAGGGCGAGCATGGACCTGGGGAGAGAAAGGGAGCGGTAGGAGGCTGACATGCTGGCTTGCCAGCCAGCTGTCCTCTTAGCATCTTCCCAACACTCCAGGGACGCACAGAGGCCTCCCCAAAATGGGGGTGACTGAGCCCCACATTCGAGCTTCCTCACAGGTCTGTGTTCAGATTGGGTGACACGTGGCAGTGGAACATACCCAGGGCCTCTGCGTGGTTTCAGTTTTTGGAAGTCTCCCTAATGTGAATGGGAAGACCTCCACTTCCTTAGTTGACCTCTCACTGCCCCCTAGACAGCGCCATCCCAGTCATCACCACATCTTTGTGCCCAAGGACCCCTGTCCTCCATTTCTAAAGAGGTAGCCAGGGCTAGTAGACATTGGAGAGTGAGCACATGTCTTTCCCAGGTGGTGTGACAGGAGGTCTCTCTCTGCTTTTCCTCTCTCTTCCTCTCACTCTTCCTCTCTTCCCTCTCTCTCCCCTGCCTTCTCTCTCCCCATGAACCTCGGTGTAATTTCCCCTTGACTTTCCCATCTGGGTGTCTGCCTGGCCATTAAGGACCCTCAGCCTTTGACATTGTTTTTATTTATTTATTTATTTATTTAATATATTTTATTGAGTTTTTACAGAGAGGAAGGGAGAGGGATAGAGAGTTAGAAACATCCATGAGAGAGAGACATCGATCAACCGCCTTCTGCATGCCCCCGAATGGGGATGTGCCCACAACCAGGATACATGCCCTTGACTGGAATTAAACCTGGGACCTTTCTGGTTTTGGCTCTGACATTGTTCTTGATTATCCTGGGTGCCGCTCCCCTGTCCATCCTGCTCTAACTCCAAGCTCCTAAGTTTTAAAATGTTAGGTTGATGACCCACATCAGGAGGGCCACAAACGAAGATGAGAGCTTGATGAACAAAGCTTACTGTTTATATGTATGTGTACATAGGATGTCCCAAAGAAATGTATGCAGACTTTGAATAATTATTCATTCCAGTGGGTTAAATCTGAAAAGAAAGAAACATCTATTGAGCTACACACAAAAAAAATGTGTATACACTTTGGAGGTGATACCCTATAAATATTCTTAATATAGGAACTCATACATTTTCAGAATTGTGTGTGCATATTATGTTTTATTATAAGTAAATGCATATTATGTTTCATTAGAAGTAAATGCTAACAGCTTTCTTCCCCAGCCACTCATACCCCGTGGTGTCAGTAGGTTCTGGTGTTTGGAAGGACTTGGAATGAGGAGGATGGGCTAATGCTTCCTTCTCCCCAGGAGGGGTGAAGGGAGACGCTCACCTCTGCTCTCCCCTTCCCACTGGCTTCTGCCTGCAGCTCAGGCCCCAGCCTCTGCTCCGATCTTAGGAATGGCCTCTGCAGGCTCCCTTTTAGGCCACATGGATCCCTGGGCACTTGGGTACTGATCCTCCCTCTGTCATGTTGCCAGGAAAGCGAACATCTTTGCTCAGGTGCCTGGGACACCTGTGTGTGTGTCCCCCACTTGAGGGGCAGCCCGTGAAGCGCCAGGGAGCCTCCAAAGCCCACGGCTTGGGCATCAGATGCACAAGGAGCCAAATCCCTGTTCTGCTGCTCAGTCTCCTCACTAGCTGTGTGACCTGGAAAGCCACGCACCCTCTCTGAGCTGCAGTTTCCGCATCTGTTGAATGGGGGTACTCTATACACACTGCCCCCTACAGTGCTGTGTGCTTGACAGGAAGATAAGAAATGCTGGTGGCATTTTTTCCTGTCTCTTTGCCTCTACAGTAAACACAGCCCCTCCTCTTGGCTAACCAACCCCCCTCCCCCCACTCCTCACCCATCCCCGCCTGTGTAGCCTGAGCCAGAACATTTCTTTCCCTTTCTTTCGGGGCCGAAGTGGGTTGACTGCTATGGTTGTACAGTTCATTAGCAGGCAAATGACAGGCGACACTTCCTGCTGGCAAAATAAACAGCTGGAGAGAAGGCAAATGGAAGGGCTTCACATCAGTGAGGCAGCTGAGCGAGTGGGGCCTGGCAGTTTCCATATGACCTAAACCTGATGGGTGTGCTTGGCAGAGCACTGCCTGACAGCTCTCGCTGAGACCAAGGGGATGAGCAGGGACAGGAAAGCATGTACAATGTGGGGACTTTCTAGACCAGTGGTTCTCAACCTGTGGGTCGCGACCCCTTTGGGGGTCAAACGACCCTTTCACAGGGGTCGCCTAAGACCATCAGAAAACACCTATTTCCCATGGTCTTAGGAACCAACAGACCGCTCCTCTGTGTAGCAAAGTGTAGCAATGTTGTTTACTGTTGTCATATGAAGACTGTTACCCATGCTACACCACAATTCAAGACAAAATTTCATTTATTTGTAATTAGAAATAAATATTTCACAATATATAATTACATATTGCTTTTGTGATTAATCCCTATGCTTTAATTATGTTCAATTTGTAACAATGAAAATACATCCTGCCTATCAGATATTTACATTACAGTTCATAACAGTAGCAAAATTACAGTTATGAAGTAGCAATGAAAATAATTTTTTGGTTGGGAGTCACCACCACATGAGGAGCTATCTTAAAGGGTCGTGGCATTTGGAAGGTTGAGAACCACTGCTCTAGTCAGTGTGTGGCTGGGCGGGGGAGGGATGTTAGGGATTGGGTGTAAGTGGCAGACGGTGGTATAAGAAGTGAGCATAGGTGACAGAAAACAGATGTAAGAGAGGGATGATATATAGCCTTCTCTGACTTACTTGTGGCTTTTTAAACTGCTCTCCTTTCATAAGTTAAGCGTCCCTCAACCCAACCCCTTGAAGCCCACTGGCGTAGCAGGGTCTTGGATAGGACAGGATCAGCCAAGCCAGGTGCCAGCTCTGCCACTGTGACATTCATGGGGCCACGTCCAGCAGGGAGACCCTGTCCTCTGGAGCCAAGACCCAGGCTCCTACTCCCTGTCCCTGCCCTGGACCCCATCTTCCCAGATCCCCATGACTGGCCCCTCGTGTCTGACCAACTTCTCTGCTCCCCATGGCACTGCCTCTCGTCTGTGTCTCAAATCACACGGAGGAACAGATGGACGGGGCCTGCCGAGAGGCCAGGGACAGCTGTCCCAGCTGCCTTCTCCGGAGTGCGTCCCGCCATCTGACGTTCGCCTCGTGAGCTTCAGTGGGGGCTGGGGGTGGAGGGAAGACCCCACAGCAGCGGCGACCAGACTGGATGCCCTGCCAGCTGGCTCTCTTCCATTCAGTTGCAGACGGACTTCCTTGTCTGCTGAACCAGGAAACGGGAGGGCAAGACCACGGGAGGAGGCAGGCGATAAGGGACAATCTCACACAAACAGAAAGTCCCCTGGCCCTCCTCTTCCGTGGCGCGGTCTTGTGTTTTTCTCGCCACAGTTCTATCAGGAATGTCCCGGTTATCTGAATGTGTGGAAACTACCCAGGAGCCTCCAGGCCCCCAGAGTCCAGGGGCATCAGCTTTATGGGAGGTGCAGGCACGTGAGGGTTAGGGTGTTGCCCAGCCCTCTCCCCTAAAGTCCTCCCAGCATCAGGTGGGTCCTCGCTGGCCATAGTCACCTTTGCCCACAGACGCTTCCTTAGGCACCAGGGGCCTGGGGCTGCAGTGAAGGACTCTGAGTAGAATGAGCAGAAACACGGTGCTGGTGTCTGGGTTACTTCCCGACAGCGACCTCTCTGGAAGGGAAATGGCCTGTCCTTCCCCGAATCCCAAGGAGAGACTTAAATGACCTGGGCTTTGTTTCCTCACCCCTGTCCCTCCCTCAGACCCACAGCCAGTGTCCCAGGACCAAACCCTGGCTCATTGGCTCTTGCTGCCTGTGGGTGAAGTGTCCTCCCATTTGGCCCTGGGACCCATAGGTTAAGGGACAGCTCTAGCTTCCCAGCCACCAGAGGCTCTTCGAACAGCGGGGATAAACGAGGCTGGCCTGCTCCTGCGGCCCAAGTCCTCAGTCCCTGCAGAAAACACTCTCTTGCCGAAACCGGTTTGGCTCAGTGGATAGAGCACTGGCCTGCAAACTGAAGGGTGCCAGGTTCGATTCTGGTCGGGGGCATGAATCTTGGTTGCGGTCACATCCCCAGTAGGAGATGTGCAGGAGGTGACTGATCGGTGTCTCTCTCTCTCATCGATGTTTCTGGCTCTCTACCCCTCTCCCTTCTTCTCTGTAAAAAATCAATAAAATATATTTTTTTTAAAAAGAAAGAAAGAAAACACTCTCAGTGGATTCTACTTTTTAGAGAGCTTCCGTGACTCCTTTAGGAAGCGGAAAGTGTTTCCCTCCTGAATGAGAAAAGTAATTACCAAACGCAGGGGTGCGTTGCACTATGTTTTCTCCTTTCCCTCTGCTTCTGGGATGCAGGGGAGAGAGCCAGGCAGCCAGAAAGATAAGCAAAAACCAGCAGAATCAGGCTCCCCTTCCGTTCGTTCTACCAACCGGCAGGCCCTGCAGCTGTCACAGGGGATAGCTGTCCCATTTCCGAAGGCGGAGGCGGCCAGCTGGAAATTCCCGGGTCACTGAAGCTGTGGATGCCATGAGCGTTCTGGTGGCCAGAAAGGGCCATTCTAACATCAGGTGGAAGACGAAGATTAAGGAGGCGAAGTGTAAGAGTTGGTGAGAGAGACATGGCGCTGTTTCTGGGTGCCTATTTTTTTTTTTTAAATCCTTATTTTACTTGTGTTGTTTCAATATATCCTTTAGTGAAACTAGTCCACAATTTTAAAGATCTTAAGTTCAAATATCTTTAATTTTCTTCATAATTACATCAGGAAGGTTAAGGAGAGGTAGGGTAGATAAGAGATCAACCAAAGGACTTGTATGCATGCATATAAGCATAATCAATGAACACAAGACACTGGGGGGTTAGAGTGTGCCTGCGAAGGGGCAGGCAATGGGAAGATATGTATACATGTAACATATTAAAAAATTATAAAATAATGAAAAAAATTTAAAAAGCTAAAAAGAATAATGGTATGGAAAAACAAGTGATTATTTTCTTCTCTTAATAACATCAAAACTACCATGTAAGCCACACGGTCTTCATCAAGGCACGCTCACGCAGGGCAGGCAGGTCCCAGCTGCAGGCAAGGTACCTGGGAGGAAACAGCCAGTGGCTGACTGATGCGGTCCCCGTGACTCATCTCCAGTTCCAGCAGCAGCGTTATTTGATTTTGCACTATCTGTGTGGCCAGGGAAATGAAAATGACTTTTCTCTTCTTCTTGGCTCTGAGCAAATTAATGTCTTATGAAAACAAAATAAACCCAGTGATAGCTAGCACTTACTGGATACTTACTACCTGAAACGATGTTAGTCGCTTTTATGTAGTATCTCATTTAACTATTCAGGCACCCGGTGATGGCAGGCATTGCCATCTCTATTGGGCAGAAGAAGACAATGAGACTAAGAAAACATGGAGTCATCGCTCAAGGTCACAGAGCAGATGAGAGATGGAGTTGGGATTCTATCTCACATCTGGCCAGACTCCAGCAGCTAAGCAGAGTAACTTCTCTAAGTGAGGGGACATTTTCAGGTTGTGCTTAAGTCACACGTTGTCCTCTGTCTCTCAGAGTTTTTCACAGCTCCTTCTTAATCAACATTTTCATCATTTGATAATGTTATTGACTGGGGTTGGAGCCATTTATAGCCCAGAAATGTTTAAGATGTTAAACAGTTTGGTTGTCTTCCTGGTGATCTGGTGTTTCTGTGAGAAATGTTTCTTCTGATGTCATTGAAGCATATGTCTCATTTTTGCATTGCCATAACTTCTTTCAGTCAAGGTGTGATAATATGGGAGACTTATGGATTGACTATTATAGGCAAGCTTGTGTATGTGGGGAAATATGTGCATTCTCCTGTGTGGGGAACACAGTATTTTTAAGAAGTATCAAATTATTTCAACAAAGAGCTAGATACTTTTGATAAAACATTACCAGCCACAACAATATGTACATAATATGGGAAGTTTTTTGGTCACAATATTCTTATATTCTCTCTCTGGTTTATACAGCTTTTGCCAATTTTATTATTTTTTTCAATTTTTTCCTCCTGCTTCTATGGTGATTTTTAAAATCTTATGTGTCAACTTGGTTAAACCATGATACCAAGTTTCTGGTCAAACACAGTCTAGATGTTGCTATGAAGATATACACACGCACACACACACACACACACACACACACATGTGTATATATATATATGTATTATATATATATATATATATATAATATATATATATATTTTTTTAGAGATGATTACATTTAAATAAAGCAGATAGCCATTCAAAATGTGATGGGTCTCATCTAAACAGCTGAAGATCGTAAGGAGAAAAAGCAGTTTCCCCAAAGAAGAAGGGATTCTTATCCAGACTGCCTTTGGACTTGAGCTCTAACATCAACTCTTTCCTGGGTTTCCAGTTGCTGGTTTGCCCTGCAGAATATGGACTTCACAAACACGAGATCCAATTCCTTAAAATAAACCTCTGCGTACTCATTTTATTGGTTCTGTTCTTCTGGAGAACCCTAAAACAGCTTTCCTTCAAGCAAAAGACATGTGAAAGAAACACAAAGCTCTCATCTTTGTGTCTCAGCACGTAATAGCGTGAGCACAACATTTCATAGATTATTGAGAACACGAAGTTATTTCCATGCTGGCTTTCGTCAAGGGAAATGGAACAAAGTTTTTAGCCACTTTAGCAATTTTGGAGTAGCAAATTCTTTGTGAAAAGGGTACTTCCACTTCTCAAAAATATGTCGCATTAGGAATTAGACATCTTATTCAAAAGGAAAATTTGCAGGGAGCTCTTTTTATGGTGACAATATTTAGACTTGCACTACGTCATCTCAAAACAACATTTCTAATGATTAGCTAAGACTCAAAGCTCCAAATTAGAGTATAGTGAATATTCAGGAAAACCTATCTCCCAGTATTTGAGGATTATGTATGCATACAGGGCCTCAGAAGTAAATCTATCCAGTATCCAAACTCATAAATAGTCCTTTCACAATAGAAATAAATAGGCAAATGGGGAGAAGGGTTCTGGGACAGGAGAGGAAGAGCCTAGAGTTAGTGATTGTGATGGGTCTGTGGTCGACTTGAGTTTTCGTTATAGCTCAGGCCACCATACCCCTTGTGATCAGGATTACTGGTAAACTCCATGCCTCTAACTTGGAGCATAAACATTGTCATGCCAAAGTAGCCCCTCAAAGTAAAACAAGAGGCCTAACCCTCCCAGATTAGCAGGAGACCCCTCTTACCCCACCCCATCTTTAGATCTTCCAATGGCATATTCTAGAATTATTAGGTTGTACCCCATGTCAAAAGATAAGCTCTAGTTATTCTCACTCTTTGGCTAGTGCCAGACTTGCTTTGCCTTTAGAAGGTGCTGCTGTCCTGCTCTGGGAAGAGAGATGGCTGGTTCTGCTCTCTCATCTCTTGCAGCCATTCTGACCTATTTCCGTGCTGCACGGAGATCTCCTGTGTAATGCTCAGCCAAGGGTGAGCCTCGCAGAGGTGTGAGCTCCCAGCGTTACACCTCTTCAGAGGTACAACTCTTGCCTTCTATTCACTCAGCCACTTCCTTTGGCGTCCAAGCCTATTTCCATGGTAATTCACCATCGGGGGCAGCTTCTGGTGTTTGAGGTCTTAAAACTCAGATCACTATTGCCCCTCAAAGACTGGCCCTCAGAGGTGATATCTCCTTCTCTTCTGCATGGTGAATGATTTATTTTTCAGACGGTTACTGATGTATAACCAATAACCACAAAATCTCGATGACGCTAGCACTGGCATTTATTTATTGCTCATATGTCTGCAGACCGACTGTGGTTTGACTGACATCGCCTAGCTCATCTGGGCGTGGCTCCAGGCTGCAGGTTGCTTTCAGGCCTGCTCCGCAGTCTGTCAATCTTTGGGAGTCAGTGAACCACCCAGGGCAGAGTCTTCTCATGCAGAAATGCAAGAAGCAAGCCCAGCCTCTGCTCACATTCCACTGACCGAAGCAAGTCGCATGGTCACGCCCAACAGCAAGGGCGAGGGGAAGTATGTTACACTTATGGTGAGAGGGATGGGGAGTGAAGCAATGGCGAGGGAAAGTATGTTACACTTAGGGTGAGAGGGATGGGGAGTGAATCCCCACTGACCAAAACTCAAACCAGCACAACATCTAAGTGACTTCACATAAGCTTTTTTCTAATTTCTACCTTGGTGAATGTTACTCTTTGGTGTCTGGAAGTCTGGGGTACAGTAGTCCCCCTTTATCAGTGGGGGGTACATTCCCAAACTCCCAGTGGATACTTGTAATTGCAGATAGTCCCAAACCCCGTATATATTACATTTTCCTATCTACACCTATCTATGACAAAGTTTACTTTATAAATTAGGCACAGTGAGAGATTAACAACAAGGCATAATAAAATAAAACAATATCTATAATAATAAAAGTATAATATGCTAGTTAGACCAGATGTCCTTCCGGACAAACTTCTGGATGAAGCTGGGGCTTAAGAAAAGCCGGGTCCCGGGTGCCAGAGGGAAGCCAGTGCCAGCAGCGGGGGGAAAGAAGGCCTACTCTTGCATGAATTTCATGCATTGGGCCTCTGGTGCTGTAATAAAAGTTATATGAATAGTTTGGGGGATCAGTAAGTAAAGTAAGGGTTACTTGAACACAAGCACTGCATTGGCTACTAAGCATATACAGCATGAATACACTGGACAAAGGGATGCTTCCCATTCCAGGTGGGTCTGAGTGGAACAGTGTGAGATTTTATCATGTTACTTAGAATGGCTCATAAACCCTATGGATTATTTATTTCCAGAATTTTCCATTTATTATTTTCAGACTATGTTTACCAAGGGTAACTAAAACAGTGGAAAGCAAAATTGTGGGTAATGGGGGACTACTGTAATTTTGAACCCTAAAAGAAAGCATTGATCTCAGGCTCCTCTTCCAGTAGCTTATGCTTCTCCTAAGTACAGCTGTCTATCCACTCCTCGGCAAATCTTAAGCTCCTTAATACCAAGGCCCCTGTTGGTTTTAAGCTATGACTCACCAACCGTCTATCACACTGAAGCTCAGGCCTGGTTCAGGCAAAAGGTCAGGAGGGTACGATTGTGATGGCTCTGAGCTCTTCATTCCTCATCATTTGAGTGGAGTCTCAAAATATTCAGGGTTATTCTGCCACGTTGCAGCTCACCAACCCAAAGGATCTTTGTTTGCTGTTTAATTCATATGGAGTTGAATTAATTATAGAGGAATGAAAATTGTGGCAACTTAACCATGTTCATCATCTATTTGATGATGTTTGGGGAGTTGGCTAATGTAAAAGACGATTTTTAAACTGTATAACATGATTATATTGCATTATCTGTGATCAAGTTAGACATTAATGAGTACATATTTATTCCCAGTAGTCGCCAATAGTCTACCATTGATTTAATTTAAATTTGGAAAGACTGAGCAGTGTAGACATTACTTGGATGCATGACTATACAATTTACTTGGCTTAGTTAATTTTGAGGACCAATATTTGCTGGTCAATATTAGATGTATTTTATAAGTCCCTTTTTTTTCATGTGGTAAGCTTGAAGTTGTAACATCATCAGCCAGTAAATGAATCATTTGTGATACATTACCAATTTCAGTCCCCTATAATTTAGGGTGATTTCTGCCCATAACTGTGGGTGGTTTTGCTGATAAAGGGCAAAAAGGATCAGAGGTTAAGATATAGTAGGGGGGAGGGAGAGGAGACAGCCCTACTTTCTTTTTCTTCTGTCAAAGCAAGATTCCATGAGTGCTCAGTTTTTAGGGCTTTCTCTCCCCCACACAGGGTGGGTGGCATGTGACACAGAGTCATAACCCTGGTGTCAGAGACGGGAATGTTTGTCCTCACGACACCACTTCTTATTTCTGTGCTTTGAATGAGTCACATAAACTAGCCAGTCTGTGATTTTGTCTCTGTGATATCCCTGAAATGAGGTAATAAATCTGAGAGGATTTTGGAAAAGGTAAGGTGCTCTGCAAGTATTCAAGCCAAACTTATTTCATTTTAAGGGGGTTGGAGAAAGCCAGGTGAGCCTGAGTTATAAAAGTGTTAACACCCCAATTTCCATCTATTGGCTCTGCTTAAAATACACCACTTTCTCTAGAAACTGCTGCTTCTGAGAGGTTTCTTGAGCTGTGGCTGGAGTTTTCTCTACTCTTTGGTTTCTATGCCATGTTAGGCCTTCATTGACATTTGGGCCCATCTTCTAGTACTGAGTCTGGAAAGTTGGTGCATGGAGTACCCCATCCTAGCCCTTAGCCTCTGTGACTTACTACGACTGAGCAGTCAAATGTTTCTGATAAGTCCTAAGTTATGACCACATAAATTTTCAGTAGTCTTACCTGCCCCTGGAGCATATCCATATATATTATTCATCTAGATATCTCCCGGTCTGGGGACTGTATATTGAATATGTATGTACACATCTGTTCTCTCCATATCCATGGGAAGCAGAGGTAAAAGATCGCATCTGGCAGCAACCTTTGGAGGCCTGCAGGCCTTCTCACACAAGAAGGTGTTTCAAATTGGACTTTGTTGAATTTAGAGAATTGTTAATGTTTTTAAAGAACCCACACATCTTTGTCACATGGTGAGTTTGCTCTGTAGAAAACCTGAAAGGAGATGATTTCCTATTTTCGTGAGAAATACATTGTTTTGAATGAGAATTTAATTGTCACCCAAGATTTGCTCTATCAGGTTAATTACTGAAGTTGTTAATTCCCCTCCGCCCACAAAAATCCTGTTCTAATATTTTTTGCTTCTGTCTGAGCAAACCGAATGCTGTTGATTTCACCTTGGCATTGCTGAGCAGAACCGCAATGGCATTTTGCTTGAAGCTGTCTGTTCTGGCATCAGCTTTCACAGGCAGAAAAACCTGCATTTCAAAGACAGTACCAAGGCACATGGTGAGCACCTGCTTCCGCCAGGGATACAGTGGAAAACTCTGGAGCTTGGGCTCTTGAGTATGGAAGAGCCTGGCTCCATTACTTACTATCTGGGTGACCAGAGGAAAGTCAAATGGGCTAGTATCTAGTTCACAGGTGTGTTGTGGGGTCTAAATGGTCCAGTATATGTGCACGACATGTTGTAAGTGGCTGTAACGTGATGGCTGCTCAAATATATACCATATATATTTGTATTCTAAATGTATGGTGCATTTTGATTGTTTCTGCTAAATGGGAATATGCAGACAAGAGGACAACATTAGGAGAAAGATGAGTTGCTCTGCAATGGAAGAGGATTCAGTTAATATTGCAACACATTTATTGAGAGCCTATTCTGGGTGCTGTACTCGATATTCAGGAAACAAAGATAAGAAAGGAATAGGCTGTGTCTTTAAAGAGTTTGCTTTCTACGTGGGGAGAGAGGTCAGTGCATTTACTATTCAGAGGTGCAGTGTGCTGCTATGGTAAAGGAGTGGGTGTTGCTGTGAGAGTACATAGAAGGGGGCACCCAACAGCTTAAGAGGGTCAGGGGAGCTTCTTGGAAGAGGAGGATGATACCTAATTTGAGGGCAGAAATGAGTGAACATTAACCAAGTGGAGGGATAGGCGGGTTGGATGAGAGTAATACAGGCAGAGGGAGCAGCACAAACACTACCCACTGAGGAGGAGCGAGAGGGAGAGAGGATGGCATGTTCGGAAAATCACATGTGGGTCAGAATGGTGGTAACAGAGCATGTAGGTGAGAAGGGCAAGAGAGGAGTCTGGAGCAATGAGTAGCACTAGGTAGGAAATGACCTTGTCCACCTTGGGACAATATCTTGACTCTCCATCCAGGACAATTAGATGGGGAACTGGTCTACTTGGGGCAGGTCTTGGTTTTGCCAGGTTAGCTTGGTAAGTCCCCTTTTCTCTCTGGGTCTTTGTACCTCACCTGTGATAGGAGACTATTGCACTGTGGTCTCATGTTCCCCTTCTTTATTTTATTTTGTGGATCCTGTATTCTTTTACCACTTATCTTCTAGAGATTGTGTGTAAGTTCTCATGAGGTGCCATATGCAAAGTCCTTGAAGGCATGCCACTAGTCATGTCCATCTCTGTGCTGGGATTTGGGAATAATTTCTAGATTTTTAGTTGATTTACTTGAGGATTTTTCTTATAGTCATCGTCAACATTTAATTCCATGGTAACGTAAGTGTGAAAAATCTACCTGAAGACCCTTTAAGATGGGTATACTTTCCACAGTTTCTTAAGGAAGCTGACATTGTTGGCCATTCCCATTTCTGGAAATGAATTTGGAAGCCCCCTGTTCATGCATGAATGTTCCATGTATCTACTATTTACATGCCTCTCTGACTTTTCTCAGAAGGCCCTGTCTGAATTGATCTTTTCTAAATCTGTGATTGACCAACTTCAACCTTGACCTTCATGGTTTGGCTTTCATATCTTTATCATAGCTTTTCCTGAGATCCCAAGGGTGAATTCGGTGCTTCCCCCTTTTCTAATGACCCCTCCCCACACGTTTTCCAGAGCACTCACTACATCCTCATGCACTGGTGAAGGTGGACATCTCCCTGGCTGACTGACAGCGCCTCAGGAGGGGTTACTACACCAGATTAGTCTTTGTTTTGCCAGCGCTGGGCCCAGGTCTGGCAGATGATTGGTCCTCATAGATGTGTATTGAATTAATGAGTGAGTGAGCAAGTCATCAAATGAGTGAAATAACTATGTTTTCCTTGAGATCAATATAGCATGAAGTTCTGGTGTGTAAGGGGGAAAGGCAAATACATAGTTGAGGAAAATCCATATGGATTTCTGATGGGCTTGCTTCTAAATAAGGGAATATATATAGAAGTGCATAAAATAACCCTAGCAAACCAAAAATTGCACACAGCAATCATTGGTCTCATTTGCTTCCTGTCATTACATTCCAGGACCGAGTATTATATTGTAGATATTATATCCGTGCTCAGCCAGAGACTGAGGGTACTTCAGTTTAAGCCTAAAGAAAAGGACAACCAAATTTTCTCAGATCAAGGCCTAGCATCCCAATGAGGAGTTACTTTTTAAAAAAGGAATAGACAGCAGAGGGAGAGTCTAGAGGACTTTGGTTACCTGCTGTCTCCATCCTAGAGGGGAAGGAAATATTGTGGAATGCTCAATATGTGCTAGGTATTATCTCATGTATACAGCACAGCCTTGTGAGACATGTTACAATGTCAAGTTCACATACATGACAGAGATGGGTCTCTTCACCTCCGAAGCCCAGGTTCTCCTCAGGCCACCATGCTGCTTCTAGGACATGGTGGTCCCACGTGTGTGTGCTGGGAGAGATATGCCTGGCTTTCATCAGGAGACTCCTTACAGAGTAGCAACGTTCCCACACACCAATGAGGAAGACACAGTCTCCTTCCTTGAGTGACTAATAGCAGGGTGCTCTCTGCCATTATTCTCTGTGACCATTCCCTGTCACTCAACGGAAAGGAGGTTTTGGTTCTGGGTGGTGAGGGAACTCAGGAGTGACGGTGACCTGGCTCCAGCAGCTGTGAGGGAGGCAGCACAGAAATGGCTTGAAATATTATTTTAGAAACTCTCAAACCCTCCTGATCCCTGCAGGCTGCCTTTCCTCCTGCTAGCCTCCACATGCAGACGCTTACGCACACACACATGCACACACATACCACCTCTATGTCTGTTTGGCTGCCCTATGTCTGTGAATGCTCTGAATTCTATTTAAAATGAATCAGGGTTTATCTCTGCTGTTCACCTGAGCCCGAAGCAGCTCACTCGGGGGCCGCTGTGCTCCCTTGATATGGAGAGGGAGAGAGTTAGTGGCTGTGAATTGGCCTAGAAGCGTTTGGGCCATTCAGGAACCAGGTAATGGGATTTTGGGGAATAGTGCAGAGAGAATAGATATCTTTAGAAGTTAACTGATGGAATTATAGTGTGAGAACTGAGCAATTAATTTTCTTCCTGCTTGGATCCCCAGCCTGTGAACTCTCCTGCCAGCTAATCTATATATTTTTTTCCCAGTCAGCACCGATCCATTATTGAATGTATAAGATTTCAGTGCCCCTCAAAATGCCAGATACTGCACAAAACACAGGAGCTTATCTGAAGTCCTGGCTGGACCCGGGCTTGTGTTTGGACTCTGGGGACTCTTGTAGCCCCCACCGTTGCTAACTGGACAATAGCCCTCCTGACATTTCTCATCTAAAGCCCATGTTCAGAAAGGAACTGGGGAGGGAGTAGATGGGGGTAGTTATATCTGTTGGCTTCCTTGGAGTAGTGTTTCCATAATTGTTACGATTCCTGGGAACTCGTATCTGGCTCTTTGGGGCAGTGGCAGCAACTCAGGGAGACTCCTAAAATCAGAAGCCCCCTGAGGGAGCACAGGCATGTCTCTGAAGGGCTTACTGTGACCCTGAAGCTCCTGGTGCCATTTGGTGACCCATCACACTTGGGTGCTTTCCCCTTAGGCTACTGCCTGCCCTTGGGCGCCCAGAGTCCATGCAACACAGGTTGAGCACCCAGTGACACCCCTGCATTTGGTCACTGTGGTGGCTATAAAGAGGGGGTGATGCTGCTACCTGGCCCTGAGAGAGTTGAGAACTCCAAGCCAACAAGCACCGACTCTCTGCCAGGGCCACTTCCTGTACTCCCCTTCCCCACATACTTGAGGTGAGGGTGGAAGTGAAGTGACCTCCAAGGGGTCATTTCTAGTATGACACATTCCCCTGGGAAGCATCCAGAATGGAAGCTTGAAGTTGCACGGCATGGGAGAATGGAGATCGAGTTACCAGCCTACTTTTGAATTTTGGGATGAGGCCCACAGAAGGGAAGATAACAGAAATTAGAGTTAATTAGGTAGTTTGTGTTGGGAAACTAGGAAGTCAAAGAAAGAGGTGGGGTGACTGCCTGGTGGAATGAAGATGAAGACCTGCCAAAGGAGAGAGACACGTCACTGTATGGCCTTAGGTACATGGTGGTCCTTCATCTGACCTTGGATCTGGAACTTTTCATGATGTTCTGGCAAAGGAAACCAGAATGGGCCTTCGACCTTCATATGCCTCTGAGAACACTTAGACTCTTCTTAGCATGATGTAGTCTTTTAAAAGAAGAATGGTGTGCATCCATGGGTGGAATGACAAATCACAGGCTTGGAAGATACCACTTTAAGGATCTTCTCCAACTCTCCATTTGAGTCTTGAACTCCTCTGAGCTTGCCAAGTGGTAATTCAGTCTGTGGTTGAAGGCAATGCTTCCTGAGATTGGCTATTTCACTTTGTTTAACTCAGTTCCTTAACAGTTCTTTATTCTGAGCTGCAAATCTGTTTTGCTACAGCTTCCAAGTATTGGTTGTAGTGCCCCGCACCTCTAGGAGCCAGACATAAATCTAATTTCTCTTTTTTCTGGCCAAAAACATTTACTGAGAATCTACTATATGCTGAAGAGACAAAGAGAGTAGGACAGTCTCTATCCTCAGAGAACTTACAATCTTATGGGAGAAAATTAACACAGGCAAATTTTTACTGTATTAGAAATATGCACATAGTGATACAAGAGCACAGAGGATGGGAGCCTAACCAGTCTGAGCAGAGCTTCTTCCATGTTCTTCTGAACTTTGAAGACAGGTACGCCAAGGTATTCCCAAGTCATTCTTCCTTTGGACACAGCACGTTTTCCTCCTATGCTCTCGTAAGGCCTGCCAGTGTTCCTTCACTCTCTTCTGTATCCAGTCCTGTTGATCTATATCCTCTTGAGAGATGGTACCCAGAGAACCAGACCTGCAGCCCTCTGGATGCGCGCTGACCAAGGCCAGAGTATGCCAGCCTTTTCATTCTAAACTCGGTAAGTCCCTGTATAGAGCTTAGGACTGAATTTCAGGTTGACAACCACAGTGGTGCTTGAGTCCCCTTAGCACTTTATACAAGAACCATTACTTGGCTGTATCTACCTCACCCTATGTTTGTGCACTGATCTTTGGGCCTAATATTTCTAACATCTATCCCTCTTAAACATCTTTTTGTTATGTTCACATCTTCATTTCAATCTATCAAAATCACTCGGACCATGGTTTTGTTATTAGAATATTAGCTATCATTTACTCATGGATTGGATGAGGTTGCCTTTCCTGTTTTTACCAATGTCAGTAGGTCTCAACCTTTTTTTTTAATCCAACATGTGAGTGGCATGATACTCTCCCATCAAGACCAGTTCTGATTGCTCAAAGTAGAGTTGTTTAGGGGGAGAAGAGCAGACCACCTAAATATTAGGTTACAAGGCACGTGTAAGTTGGGGCCCACCATCTTTCCCCCCTACCTCAGTTCACAATTTTGATTAGCCACTAATTGGAGCTATGTTAATGATTATGTTGAAATACAATGGTGCACAACTAACCATTTTACTCCAAGTTGGTCTCCATTTACTGATTATTTGGACAATATGTATGTATGTTCATAAAGCAATTAATCTTCTTGTCTAGAAAGTTATCATTGCAACAACTTGTTAAAATACACACACACACACACACACACCATTCCTCATCCAAACTTCTTTCATGTAACATCCAGAATTCAGTACTGATAAATGCTTTTGAAATTTAAAATTTAAAATACACAGAGGTACATGCAGATTTGGAAAGAGACTCGAGCCCTCCTCATACCTCCATATCACAGCAGCTCACTCAGCTCTTTCCAGAGCTAACGCAGCACGTGTAGGCAATTATATAACCTCAACATAATGTAAGAGATTTTCATATTAGAGTTATTTTACCTTATATACACATTTCCTCAAGACTCTTCCTGGCTTGGTTTATTACTTCTATTTCTTTTAGTCAGTTATATGTGAGCTTTTTTCATTTCCTCTGAAAAGTCAATAAAAATGTAATTACAAAAAAGTTCTGGAAGAAAAGGCTATCATCCATTTCATTGTCTGGGTTGCTTAAAAAATGTTTATTTCTGGACCGGGACTTTCTTATTTGCATTGGCTCTGCCTTTGTGTATATATCCACTGCAAAGCAAAATCCCTTTCCTGAGTTGGTGAGCCTTGGGGGCCTTTGAAATAAATGCCATGTGGCAGATGCTGAACAGGTGGCCACAAGTGCCCAAAATTAACCCTTTCAGGCAGTGAGTTTGCTATCTGCTACCCACAGAGTGGGCAGCAGTATTTATCACATGCCCTCATGAAAAAAGAGGTTTTAGATGTGATGCCTTATTTTAAAAATATCCCACATACTCTTTTGAATGGGACACACACACACACACAACCCACAAGAAGGAAGTTTGTTAATCAGATAAATATTTATTTTTTATCTGCTACATTTTGAATAGCATCCTGGGCCTGAACCCTACAGGAGTTATGATATTATGGATGATGTGCTCAATTTTTAAAAAATGCCCTTGTGGAAGTTAAAATCTGGTTAGTTAAGAAAATCATTATATCAAAGAAATTATTTTTGTTTATAAAGATGACATATGTTTATTGTAGGGTATTTGGAGAATTTATAAAAATATAAGGGAGAAAATTTAAATTGCCCATATGCTACCATCCAGATATAATCACCATTAACATTTGGTATAAATTTTTCTTAATGTGTATGTGTTTAAATTTCTTTTTACAACCTTGGAATCATTTATGCACATCTAAATGTGCTTTCTCATCTAGTATAATGGTAATATTTCCCTAAATCATTAAATATTATTTAAAAGTATTTTATGGATATGAGATATTCCATCATTTGGATGCACACTAAGGAATTTAACATGTAATTTTTGGATATTATGTTGATTGAAACCATTGGTCATTACAAATAATGTTGCAAGTTATCTCTCTGTGCATTTTGTGCATACCTATAAATAACTTCCTAGGAGAATTTCCTAGATGGGAATTTGATGGACTGAAGCATATACATATGTTAAAGGGTTAAAACATATGCATGCAGAGTTTGAACGAGTATGTTTTTTTTTTCCATAGAAAAGCTGTAGCAATTTATATACACCCCAACAATGAACGAGGGTACCAATATGCTTCATCTATAACCAGCTCTGAATGTTACTGTTTTTAAATGTTTGTCAATCTGGTGATTAAAAAAATGTTGATTTAATTTTGTTTCTTTGCTTACTAGAGAAGCTCAACATGGGTTTTTATTTGTCATTTTTTTCTTTTTTTTTAGTAAATTGTATTTTTAAGCCCTATTTTCAAATCTTTTCCTTTGAGACTCCATCTCCTCTTTTGTATTATTAATACCTTTGCCACCCCATGGAACTGCCTCTCTCCTACTTTTCAAGTCAAACAGAAATATGTTATTTTATTTTAATTTTTTTAGATGTTCTTCCATTTATATACTTACTAATCTAATTAAAAATTTTTTCATCAACAGTTGACATACAATATTACATTAGTTTCAGATGTATACCCCAGTGATTAGATATTATATAACTTACTAAGTGTTCACCCTGATAAATTTTATACCCATCTGACACCATGCATAGTTATTACAATGTTATTGGCTATATTCCCTTTACTGTACTTCACATCTCCATGACTCTTTGTATAACCAGCAATTTGTATTTAATTCCTTTTACCTTTTTCTCCCAGAACCCCTGCTGCCCTCCCATCTGGAAATCATTAGTATTTTTCTGAATTTATATGTTTGTTTCTGTTTTTTTTTTGGTTGTTTATTTTGTTTTTTAGATTCCACATATAAATGAAATCATATGGTATTTGTTTTTCTCTGTGTCTAACTTATTTCTCTTAGCATAATACCCTTTAGGTCCCTTCATGTTGTCACAAATGGCAAGATTTCATTCTTTTTTATGGCTGTGTAATATTCCATTGCATATATGTACCACATATCCTTTATTCATTTGTCTATGATGGATACTTAGATTGCTTCTATATCTTGGATATTGTAAATAATGCTGTAATAAATATATGGGTGGACATATCTTTTTGAATTAATATTTTGGATAAATACCCAGAAGTGGAATTAATGGGTCATGAGATAATTTTAATTTTAATTTTTTTGAGAAACCTCCATATTGTTTTCCATAGTGACTGCATCAATTTGCAGTCCCACAGATGGTATGCGAAAATTCCTTTTTCTCCACATTCTCACTAACACTTGTATGTTAATTTTAATGGTGATAGATATTCTGGCAAGTGTGAGTTGACATCTCATTGTGGTTTTAATTTGCGTTTCCTTGGTTATTAATAATATTGAACATCTTTTCACATGTCTGTTGGCCATCTGCATGTTCTCTTTGGAGAAATGTCTATTCAGGTTCTTTGCCCATTTTAAATTGGATTGTTTGTTCTTTGGTGTTAAGTTGTACGAGTCTTACATATTTTGAACATTAACTGCTTAGCAGATATGTCATTGGTGAATATTTTCTCATATTCACTAGGTTGTCTTTTTGCTTTTTGATGATTTCTTTTGTTGTACAAAAATTTTTTAGTTTGATGTAGACCTATTTGTTTATTTTTTATTTTCTTTGAAGAGATCTATAAAAATGTGGTTAGGAGTTATGTCAAAGTGCTTAGTGACTATGTTTTCTTCTAGGAATTTTATGGTATCAGGTCTTACATTTAAGTCTGTAATCCATTTTGACTTTATTTTTGTATATGGTGTAAGAAAGTGTCTAGTTTCACGAAAAACATTTTTTTAAAAACAAATTTTATGCAGAGATAATAACAGCTATGTATATGGGGGTGAGAGAGGCAAACGGAAGTTCTCACCCTGTAAGGAAAATAGTTTTACCGTCCACATTCAACAACTTGCAGTAGCTGCAGAGGGGCACATGTATGTTTCCTATGTCCACACCACCAGTTGAACACTACTCTTCTTGAGCACCAAGAAAGAAGAATGAGGTGAGCAGAGTAGGCAATGCAGATCCTACAGTAATACATCCATCCATGGCAGGAAATAGACAGGAAGCTTATGGTCACTTCAACATATTTAAAATACAAATGAATTCCTTATAAAATAACATATTCCCATAATTACTCTACCATCATGGATTACTTTTCCAATTAACTAGCTGTACTTTGAGTACGTTTATTCTTTTAACAAATGCAGACACTGTTCTAGGGGCTGGTGCCCCTGTAAAAAGCAGAGAAAAATCCTACCCTTTATGAGCTTATGTTCTAGTCAGGGGAAGCAAGTAATAAGTATTTGATATCAAATTATAAAAATCACATGATGAAAAAAAAAAACGAAATAGAGAGGTATTGGTGATTCCAATGGTAAGGCATGAAATACTGGGGGGTCAGAAAGGCGCTACTGAGAATGGGAATTTGAGCAGAACAGGAGTTGATGATGAAATGAGCCAGAAGGTTGCCTTACAAGAGATGTCGTGGGCAGAGGGAAGGGCAGGTGCAAAGGGCTTGAGCTGGGAATGTGTCTGAGACATTCAAGGAAAAGAAAGACCACAGGTGTCCTGCAGCCAGAGAGAGAAGGGAAAGAGATGCAGGAATGCAACCAAAGAGGAAACAGGGAGGGCAGATTGAGCAGGGTCTTGCGAGCTTCTTACTGAGTGATTTGGGGAAGCATGGAATATTTTGGGGAAGTACAGGGTCTGACTTAGGGTGACCTGGGAGCTCTATGGAGACTGGAGGGTGTGTAAGTGTGGAATCAGGGACACCAGAAGGTAGGGCAGGGCTGAGAGTGGCATCAGTCATCCAGGGGAGGAGCCACTGAGGAAGCAGGCTCTCCAGGGATGAGAGCAGGAGCCGTGGGATCCTGTATTCGGTACCCACCTGGGAATTCTCCGTCACTGCCAACCTTAGAGGATGGCTTTTGAGCCAGCATTCACAAAATGGCCCTCCGTAAGGCAAATGGTTGAATGGAGGACCAAAAAGAGAACAAAGAGTACCTGGTGGTGGGGGCCACCGCTCAGGGCAGCATCAGGCAGGCACTGGAAGGAGGAGTTTGGTGTCCTCGTTGTGGGAGAGAGATCGGAGGGGGACAGAGGGCAAACAAGGGCTCTGGGCTGTCTGTGCGGGAGGGAGGGTAGCCCACAGAACACACATCTTTGTAGAGAGCAGAGCCCTCGCACCCTCAGGGGTCCAAGTGCCTCTTCTGATCCTCTCCCCAACGCACATGCTTCATTCTGTCAGCTGTAACCCTGGGGACAGCCTGTTTGATTGTCATTATAGTTTTACTTCTATTTAATTCCGTTTCGGAGCTGGTATAATTCAGGCATGGCATAATTAATCAGTGGAGCTCTCAGTTTTTGTCCCAGCTGCCAAGGCTACATAGGCAAATATGTTTTTGTAATTTTTTTTTCCTATTGCACAATATTAGCCTTTTCCTCAAATTCTCCCCCGCTTTCCAAATATCTTTGTATTTATGTATACGCTTTGAGGTTGGCTGAAAAGCAAGGAGAGATGAGAAAGGAGAGGGAGTAAAGATTAGCTAGGGCAGATTGCGGTTGGAAAATATACCGCTTGTGATTCCATTCTAAATTGCCTACAGATTCATTGTATAATGGAAGTCACCTTTCTGTCAAATGGAAAATAATATCTGCCCCTAATCTAGCACAAAAAGATTTCACAAATGTTCAGGGAGCAGCCCCTGCCTTACTGTTCAGAAGGTCTCTGTTTTCTGTACCCCTAGATATTTATTTCTGAGGGCTTCTGATGGGTCCATGAGGCTGCCCAAGAAACAAGACGGGCCCCCAAACCCTTTCCCCACTACAGGCAAATCATTCACTTACCGGTCAGGCTGTAAGTTACATATCACAACTGACTGCTGGTCTCTGGTATGATTACTCCTTTATATGTTTATTAATTAGGTCTGCATTAGTTTGTTAGGGTTGCCATAACAAAACACCACAGATTGAGTGGTTTAAACAATAGTAATTTACTTTTTCAGGGTTCTGGAAGCTGGGTCTGAGATTAAGGTGTTGATTTCTTTTGAGGCCTCTCTTTTTTAGCTTATAGATTCTTCCTGTATTCTCACATGGCCTTTCCTCTGTGCATGAATGAATGTTCTATGTCCAAATCTCCTCTTCTTATATGGACACCAGTTATATTGGACTAGAGGCTCAATGCATGAAAATTCGTGCAAGATGCCTTCCTTCCTCTGGCTGCCAGCACCAGCTTCCTTCCGGGACCTGGGCTGGCTTCATCAGAAAAGATGTCCAGAATGACAGCCAGAAGACATCCGGTATAATTAGCAAATTACCCTTTTATTATTATAGACTAGAGGCCCAATGCACAAAATTCGTGCAAGGGGCTTGGCCCTTGCAGCTACAGCAGCTTGCCTAGGCCCTTGCAGCCGTGGCTTTGTCTGGAAGGTCGTCTGGAAGAATGTATGGAAAGACATCCAGAAGGTCATTCGGCTGTTCGGTCTAATTAGCATATTATGCTTTTATCATTATAGATTAGAGCCCACCCTAAATATTTTATCTCTCTTAAGACCTTATCTCCATAATATGATTTTAGTCTGAAGTCCTAGAGATTAGAATTTAAACAAAAATTTTAGAGGGACACAATTCAGATTATAACAAAGTCCAATCATTTATCTGACAAGCATTTATTGAGCATTTACTATGTGCTAGGCAGTTAGCTCAGCTGGCCAGGCAGGGTACAGTCAAGGTCATATTGTCAAGTTAATGGCTCAGTTGATTTAGACTGCAAGCCTATCCCTGCCCAAGGAAATATGAGAGTATGGAATAAATGGGATAGCTCTTTCATCACTGTTGCCCAAATAGCCTCAAACATGTGCAGTGGGTGTACCAGGAGGTCATCTTAAGGAATGAAGACAGATACACCCCAGCTAGAAGAGTGCTACTGGGAACAGTGAGATAACCCTGGACTGGGCATCCAGAGATAGAGGCTTTTCACTTTGGGCACATGCCGCTAGCCTTGGGTTCAGAACTGACTTGGGGAATATGGATTTAGGCACTTAAAGTGAAGGGGCCATTTGAGTATTTTGATGGTGCTAGTGAGGACATGGGTCTCATGGGTCTGTGCTTGGAATGGCCGTAGGATGAGCAGCTGCTGATCCAGTGATGTGGGTGGTGGGCAGAGGGGGCAGTGTCTGGCTGTGGGTGGACTACCTGAGAGGCACCTGAGACACGCAGCCCTGGCTGATGAGATTACTAACCTAGAAGCAGAAGCAGATGAATGCAGCAAAACAATGATGGGCACAGACCTGGGCTTTACCTTCCATATTCATTATCTGATTCATCCTCCCAACAAACTTGTTGAGTGAGCAGGGCAGGAACTGTTAGTCCTATAAGTTCAATGAGGCAGTGAGGCCCAGAGCGGCCAAATGACCGCTGAGGTCATGCACCTAATTAAACAAAGAGTTGCTTCCGGATTCGTTTTCCTGAGCTCATTCCCCTTTCAGCACCGAGACTGGCTGTGGCGTGTCAGCAGTGATTTGGAAAGGAACTCGTCTGTCCTCTAAAGCTTTAAGGGGAAGTGTTTTTGCTGGGTTTGAACCCAGCCCAAGAGCCCATCCTATGTCAAGACCATCCTGCAGAGGGGTCAAAGGTACCTCTAATCCCCGAACAGCGCTTATTGCTGAGTCACAGCTAAATGAAAGGAAGGTGGCCTCCTTTTCCTTCCTCAATGCCTACAGCACGAATTTATTCTCTACTCTCTTTCCCCTGCGCTGCACCTCTGGCCTTCCTTATCTTCCTCAATGCAAAGTCTCTCCCGAGCAAAGGGCAGTCTTTCCGATCTAACACAGAAGCACAGAGCCCTGGAGCTGCTTCCTCTGGGAAGCCCTCCTTCACCCCATAAGGCAGGTGTTTCCCCCACCCCACCCCCCTTTCTGCTCCATGGCTCCCAGCCCAACACTCTCAAGACATAAACAGCTTTGATTGGTGATTTCCCATTGACCTTTCTGCATTCCCCCTTAGACTGCGTGCTTCTCATGGGCAGGGGCAAGCCCTCTTATTTATCCTATTTATCCACACAGGTGATCAGAGTACTCAGGAATCCTTGCTGAAGAAATGGGAAGGGAAAACAAAACAGTTAGTGAGAACTTAGATTCTCACTAACTGTAGAGCTTAGATTCTTCGTAACTGTAGCAACGAAAATAATTTTAGGGTTGGGGGTCACCACAACATGAGGAACTGCATTAAAGGTTGAGAACCACTGGCTTAGAATATCTGGCTCCTGCCTCCCACAAGTTCCTCTTTAGTTATAGGGTGTTAGAGGAGAGCCGGGCTTAGAGCTGGGATTGATAACTCTTTGCTGGAGCTTGTCCATGGTGGATCGTGGTGACTGCAATGTCCAAGGAAGCTGGACCGAGAGGCAGGTGGTGAGAGGCAAACAGGACCCCGAAGATCACTCACCTAGAAGCAAAGGGGGATGGAGAAAAGAAGGATCGCCTCCCTAAAGTGTTGGGGAGAGTGACGTGGAGTGCCAGGGGAAGTGCGGTACCAGCTATTGATCATGATGAAAGCTAAAGAGGGTCAGGTCAAGCCCGCCATGGCTCATCTTGGCAGCTGCACGCAGACGTGACCTGCCGAGGTCAGAATTTGACTTTTGAATTTGAACCATCACAAAAGGGCTGGGGGAACTGAATGGAAATGCGCAAAATGCAAATTCCAAGAAATGTAAAAACGTGGTGACCCTTTTTCAAACCCCGGGCAAGTAGCATTCAAAGAGGACGTTGATATATATGGTGATTGCTGCTGTTTCCTAATTTTAAAATACAGGCTGCCGCGGCCCATCTCGCACATGGCTATTATGTAGAACAAGCCATTAAAATGACAGCAGAGCACTTTGCACACATAAAATGCTACACGATTGATACTTACTTCTACTTCCCATCATTTAATGCCTGAAAATGAACGCCTACCATTTATAATAATTTTATGTGACTTTGACGGCTGGTGGCTATTACCAGCAGGGGAGGAGAAGCTGGGCTATGTGTGGGAGCCACAGGATGCCTTGTAGGTAAAACCGCCTTATTATGATATATTTGTTTGGGTTTCTGAATTTGAAAAAAAAAATCTTTGCGTGTTTGGAAGGTTCAGAAGTTGGGTAAAATGCTTTGCTGTTACTATTTTCCCTAGACTGTCACAGAGTAGGAAGTTCATATTTTTCATCAAATGAATTAATGACTGCACATGGTTCATGATGAAAGAGGCATCCAGGTAGAGGGGAAGACATCAGATATTGTCCCAACGCTGACACATTGCTTTATGACTGGAGTAAGTTCATTGGTGATATTAGGAAACTAACCCAAATTATGTTAATACCATGTATTTATCTAAATGTTAGTACTGTCAGTTTGAATCCTTCTTCCCCAGGTACCATAAGAACTGTTCTTATTTTTCATTCACAAGTCAATGAGCCATGTTCTTAGAAAATGTCAGTCCCAATTTGTTGGCCAGATTAGGATCCTCTTCATGTCCCCCTTCCCCACGAAAACACACACACACACACACACACACACAACCCACAGAAAACCAACCAAACAAAAAACAACAAATAACTCCCACCTCCAAACCAACCACCCCACCCTGTATATTCTGGACATAAGATCCCTCATCTCTATAGAACAAGGGCTGGCTCCAAATGACCCCAACTTAATACCCCGTGATTCTCTTAGGAAACCTTGGGGTCTGGTGCCTGCCAACAGAATAGATTGACTTTGAAAGAAAAATCGGATGGGGAAGGAGATGCCAGACAGCTCCAGCCACTTAATACCGTGCTTGACGATGCCATTCACCTTCTGCTCCTTCCTGAATCACAGCCTCCAATATGCTGCACACCCCTGACAGCTGGGGCACCATTTGCTGAGTTGAGGCAAAATCCGCGTTTTACAGCCACTCTGTCTCGCCCACGCAGGAAGCCATTCCCCTTCTGCTGACCTAGCAACCGAATCACAAGCTGAACTGAGAAACCAGGCCTGATGGAGGCAGGGAGAGGGGAAAGGACAAGATTGCTTTATGCGGGGCCATCGTCGGGGAGATTTATTTACGGCCCCTCAGCTAGATCTTGACACGCTGTTGCCTAAGAGAGAGAAAGTTGGTGTCTGTTTTAGCCCTTGAAATGATTATGTGTTTCAAAAACTCAACTCGACGAGATCAGAAGACTGTGCAACAACGCAGTGCTGTCAGGAGCAAGGCTACTGGGGAGGAGGGGGCGGCATGGGGAAGTGCCACATGCTCTTACTGGGATGACACTCAAGAGCAGGACATAGCTTTTCATTTGGGACTTAAAATAAAGAAGATGACAAGACTGACAACATGAAATATTAATATCAAGCACCAGCCAACAGGTTAATAAAAATTAAGTACTCTTTTTTGCCTTTTGCCACTTCTGAGTGGCTTTTCTTTTGGACTCACACCAGCTCTCCTTGCTGTCGTCCAATCGATATAGCCGGTGGCAATCACTGGCATGTGGAGGTGGCTCTCAGCCCCCATCCATATCACTTCCTTAATTTCTGCTGAAATTCATGTTAGCTTCCACAGAAGACTTGATTTGTAGGACACGAGCGTTGGGGTTGTGTCCATTTGGCTTAAATTTGGTGCGGTGGTAACATTTTAATGAGAATTGGTCATTATAAATCTTCATGTATAGGACTAACGAATCCTGCATCAGCTGAGTGAATATGAATGTTGGGAAGTGCAGGTACAGAGAAAGAACCTTCAAAGACTGCAGCTTATTGATGAATTTGGAGTTTTGGAAAACAATGGGGAGAAGAGAATAGTGTTTAAGAAGAGTTTATAATATCAAGTAGATAAGACAGGAGGGAGTTGAGGGGAGAAGGTAAAAGAGACACTAGGTTTCTCCATTTTTATTACGTCTCCTCTAATGACCTCAGACCTAGGAGGCAGCCTATGGCTTGGCTCCCCAGATACCTCTGTATGTCCCCATGCACTGGATTCATTCACATGCCTTCAGGGGATTTAAGACAACAGGGAAGTTTGGAGTGTCAGGATGCCAACACCCCACAAGGTGCAGCGATTGACAGAAGTGACTATGAGAAGAAATTCCAACATGAGGGTCCTGCTGTCAGACCTTGCCTGCCACAGGCTTTTCCTACTGGACACGCTGAAGCGCCTTGCATGTCCTCCCTGCCTCGTGTAGGAGAGGGCATCTAAGCTAGACTCTGAATCCAGATTAGCCCAAGTTGGAGGCCTTCCTATTGTTCATTGCCTTCTATTTGCTCAAAAGTTGAATTTATGATATCTTTAAAAAATCATAGCTAATTCATCCAGGTATCTTTGTGTGGTCTTGTATCAGTATGGAGGTTTTCTTTTTTGGAGTTCAGGTTACAGAGCTTAGTTGCTAGAGGACTTTCTAGAAGCAGGAACTTAATACAGAGTGAAGCCTGTAATGCCAGGTTATTAGCAAGGATGTAAACATTGAGGGAGAGGCCGTGCAGTTATTTCTCAACGCAGCACTCAGTGCCACAACCTACTTTCCTTCTGGAACTGACCGAGCTTCATTCAACCTTTCAATGTTCCCACCCAGCACTGGAAGCTCCTCTCTGCTCCTCAATCCCTATTCTTCCACCTTTGTTTTGGGAGGGAGGTGTTCAAAGAGGACCTCGCTGGCCAAGCTGCAGTGTAGGGAGGAGTCATTTAGCACCGTTCTGGTAGAGGCGACAGAGAGAATGGGGAATTACAGGAACAGCCTAAAGTAGTTTCAGCAAGAGAAAAGGCACTCCAAGGTGTAGAAGAGAAAAACTGGTTGGAAGATACAGAAATTCCCCAAAGTGGAAGACGTCATGTAAGGTAGGATAAAGGAATTGGCTTAGGGCCTGGGGCAAAGCTAAGGGTGTCTGTGCCAGGTACAGATTCTGAGCATCACACTCAAAGATTTGGAGCAAGAAGGTTAGGGAGAAAGACAAGGAAAGGAAGACACACCAGTCCAAGTCTCCCAGTCAGGAACTCCCTGTTGAAATGATTCTAATTGCACCAAGGTCAAGGGCATTGCCAGTGAGTTCAGAAATTTAGTAGTTAAGACAACTTGGCCTTGGAAAACTAATGCTCTGGATCAGCTATGATTCTGAGATGGGTAGGAAAGGATGACAGTGTATTATTAACATTGTTTTGTGATTTTTTTGGTGTTTTGCAGAGTAAAATAGTTTCAAATGATTTTACAAGATGGAATGATTCCTCTTCTGGCAATCAAATGTTATAACAATCACAAAAATCCACCTATTCAAGCTTTCAAACAATTGGGCGCAGCTAAATCAATATTTCCACCACCTTAGGATAAGTATAATTTAGCATTTTTATCTTTGATTCAGAGACAATTATAGAGACCCTTTCAGTGAGGTAGGAAATGAGGCAGGTGAGAGCAGCTGTGAATTGGACATGCTAGGGCATTGGGAATGAAACAGAATTGAAAAGCAGCAGGTAATTTCAAAAGGTTAAAGTCCATCTCATTTTCCTCCATGGCTCCACAGCTCACACTTCTTGAGGGTCAGTCAAAGTCATACTGGCCAACTAGAAGTAAAACAGAGACCATCCCTAAATCTCTTTGCTGATGAATTGTTGGATTTGTGTATATAGTTTAGTCCTGAGTTCTGAATATTTTATGCCTTTTCTTCACTCAAAATTTGGGGTTAGTTATGATATAAGTGATGATATTTCTCTTGAAGGTCTTTTGCCCCTTCTCTTTTGGCCCTTTATGGGGCCCACTGCTATCCCTAGACTCTGGACTCTCCCACCCTACAACGGCCTCCATTCATGGAATTGACTAATAAGATCTATTAATTTATGCTAACGTTTTGGTGGTTTAAAATACTGCTTTCCTGTCTCCAGATGTATCTTTGTTGTGGTTAATATTATTAATATTATTCAGGTAGAGAAAACAACACACAACAGGAGGGAACTTGAGGGGATCTTCTCTCTCCTTCAAACCTCACTGAATTACAGTGCTGAGAACCCTAATTTGAAGCTAAGATCCTCAACTTTTAGTCACTGCCATGAGGATCCTAGGTGACCTTGGTCAAGTCACTTTACCTCTGAGGGTCTCATTTTCCCCATCAAAAACTCCCTCTAGAACAGTGGTTCTTAACCTTCCTAAGGCCATGACCCTTGCATACAGTTACTCATGTGGTGGTGACCCCCAACCATGAAATTTTGCTACTGTTATGCATCGTGATGTAAATATCTGCATTTTCTGATGGTCTTAGGTGACCCCTGTGAAAGGGTCGTTCGACCCCCTAAGGGGTTGCAACCCACAGGTTGAGAACCAATGCTCTAGACCATCTCCCAATTGCTACCTGCAAGTTAGCCATGGGGAAGGCCAGGCCTGTGAGCCTGGCTTCAGTCTGACTACAAAAAGCCAGAGGTGAGCAGTGGCTCCACAATGGGTCTAAAGGAGATCTGGGGCAGACTGGTGAGAACGGAGCAGGGGGAGCAGACAAGAAACTGCAGAGCCCACCCCTCTGGCCTAAGTGTCTGGGAACGTGCTTGGAAGTAAGGGTTATAGCCATTACGAACATTAACGAATGCAAAGCTTTGCTTTCTCTCATCAGATACCCTCTGCTCACCTAGTGGAACACTTGCTGGCCCATTATGAAACTAGAGATAAAAGGTTATGAAAATGAATACTGTTTTAAAATGTTCTCTAAAACAAAAGCCCACCCCTCCCCCCAGCACTATGGAAATAATGTTTTGCTGCCCCAGTGACTCCAGATTCCACACCAGGAAATCATCCTGCTCAAGAAGTACTTTCCTGATTGCTGCAGGCTTTTGGCCACAGGAGAAGATGTGCAGTCCTAACCACTGCTGTTTACATTGTAGGCGGGGAGAGGTGAGCTGAAATGAAATTCTTTGTGCACCTTTTGGCTTGGCATCAAGTAGCAGTTACCTCCAGCTGAACTTGACCTGGTCAAGGACTTCCGCTTTAACAAATCCTAACTCAGGCCTCCAATTAAGACCCGTGTGGAAAGACCAGGGGAACTTGGAGCTGAGGAGGAAGAGAGGGCAAAAGTTGTGTTGATTGGTTCCCAGGGCACCATCTTTCTTCCTTCATTGGGTTCAAAGCACTTGCTTTTGCCTGGAATTCATCACTGGGGGATGATCTGAACCAGGTCTCTGCCTGTCTGGGAGAAGGCTTATTATACTTGTCTTATACAGGACAAGTCCAGAAACTGGTGCCCATCTTTCCCGCTGGGCAAAGGGCCTACCTCCCAATCGGTCATTGGGTGCCTCTCAACGGTGTTTGGAGTAGAATCTCCCGAGGACACAGTGTTTAAAGCGCAGGCCCTGAGAGTGGCATTATTCTCCAGTGTTGTCCTTTGTCCTTGCGACGTGTCATCTCATTTTCTCTGTTGATATATTTCTGTTCTTGGTAAAGTCCTCCAATAAGTGGTCTGGGGAAGACCTTTCAGGCCCCCAAACAGAAAGTCTGCAGGCACCCTGCGCCCAACGGGCCATTTTATGCCTAAAGAGCCTGCTCACTCAGATGCTAAGGGGTGGGGTGAGGAGGGCCAGCTTCTCTGAGAAGGCCAGCCACCTCTCGGGGGGTGGGCCTCTGGGAGAGGAGTGCTGACGACCCTCCGAGCAGATACAGTTTCTAAATCACCACCCTAGTAATTCTAATAATCATCTTAAACCTGCTGATTGCGGCATTATTGCTAAGCCTGGACTTCCCTGCCTTGAACGAATATAAAAAAAAAAAAAGTTGATTGCTTTCTAAGATTAAACAAGCTAAACACACTGATTTTAGGATTTCTGAGGCAAAGAGCGGTGCTTGGATATTACCAACATCAGAGGAAGCTATTAAGAGGAAAGAAAGGGGAAAGCTTTAAACAAACAAACCAAAGCCTCTCTCCTGCTCTGCTAATCCACCTTGAGATTTGATGATTCATATGGGGTTGCCTTGGTAACGATGACGTAAGGAGTGCCTGTGTGTGTGTGTGTGTGTGTGTGTAATCCCTTTCTCAACTCTACCCCCTGCCTCATTGTGTGAGTGCTGAGAGCTGCCCCTGCCTGTGCAGCCATCGCTCTTTTGCATCTGAAATCATTTCGCTGTTGCATGCCGAGGCCACGGGCTGCCTGCCATTTTCTCTGGAGGAGCAGGTTTGATCTTTGGGGTGTCTGAAAGCTATCCCCCGAGCATCTAGAATGTGCTGAGAGGATCTGTGAGCACTTCTCAGTGGCCTACCCAGCTCTCCTGATGGGGACTGACGTTTGTCCAATCACATGAGGTCCCTGCAGCCCCAGGGTGGTTTTGGTTCTTGGAAAGCCCGGTCTGTCCTCCCAGGCTGTACCTCTGGCCCCGTGTTATTGACAGCCCGGTGGGCACAGTTGAGCAGGCGAGGCAGAGACTGCCTGTCTCACCTTTGCATCTCCCACTGGGAGGCTAAATGAATGTGTGGGTCCCTCGCCTGTCTTCTTTATCTCTAAAGCCAAAGGGAAACCGCTCTAATCTCCGAAATGCCAGCTTTAGAGAAACAATGGCTATAGTAGCTTGCTAGGATAGACCCTCTCTTTGAAGTGGAATTTACAGTAATGGCTAAACATTCGGGTGAAATCACATTACAGCAAACCCCTTCATGCAGAAAGGCCTCAGCAGAGCTATTCTGTATCCTGGAAAAGCCTCTGGATTCAGCGAATCCTCTGCAATTAATGATCCTGTGCAGGGGCCATTTTATGTGGTTCTGGTCCAGTAACGGTTACCAGGACTGTGAAGAGCTCTGTGCAATCAGATTTGTCAGAGAATTACTTCTGTCCAGGAGTAAGTGGTGTTAGTAAGAGGCAACACAGAGCAGTAAAAAAGCTGACCACTTACCCGGAGTGTGGCTCTACGAACCTCAGTTTATCTATTTATTTTTGTACCAATAAGGATTGTAATACCTTTCAGGGGCATGGCGGGAGTGCAGGGAGAGAGGGCTTTGCGATCTGAGATGTCACATTCCAGCAGAGGTTAATACCATTGCTTCAGACTCCATTTGAATCCCTGCCAGTACAAGTGCATCAAGATGTGGGACCTTGGCATTGTCTTGTCATGGGACTTACAATGGCTCCCGTTAACACTATCAAAACAAAATTTGGAATTTTAAATAAGAATCCCACACTTTATACTTATGGTATGCAATTTCTAGTCCCTTAGTATCAAGCAAACAGAGAATGAAGTTGTAAAGGGTAGGGGTGGGGAGGAGGGTTGGATGGGGGTACCGGAGAAAAGGGAGTAATGCACTACCTGGCACCTCTTACAAGCTGTTATAAGAAGGTAGTAGAGTAAAGGTCAAGTTCAAGGGCTTGAAATCCAGACACACCTGGGTTCCTGTTGTACTTTGCTACTTCCTAGTCTCTGACATCAGGAAAAGTCACTTAAGCTCTTTAGTGCTCAGCTGTGTCTTTCATAAACTGATTTTATTAAATGAGCCATAACAATGACTCATTGGTTTCTTGTGACATTTAAGTACGCCAGTGCATGTAGACACTTAACCCACTGACTGGTACACAGTCCGTGCTCAAAAAACTTTCATGATGAATAATCCCCATAATCAGTTTTGTTTCCGAATCACTTGGTGATTCTTTTAAATATGGAATTTTAAAATATCCATGTAATTCTGGCTTCATTTTGCTGTAGGTTGAAAATATTACAACACACACACACACACACACACACACATACACACTACCATTTCTATTTATGATTCTGAAGTTTTAATCTTTATTACACATCAATAATGTGAAAGCACCTAGTAGAGTGCCTACCACATAGTGAAACCTATCACAGTTTAATGAAGACTTGCTGTAAAATGTCTGTGAATGCCCGTGTGAAGATTACTCTTATGTGCCAACTTGATTGGGTTATGGGATGCACAGATAGTCGGTCAAGTAATATTCTAGATGTTTCTGTAAGGGTGTTTTTCCACAAGATTTAAAGTGGAAGGCTGAGTAAGCAGATTGAGCTCACCCAATCAGTTGAAGGTCTGACCCTCCTTGAGTAAGAGTGAATCTCCTCCTGAATGCCTTTGAATTGGGACACTGGGTTGATCTGGCTTCAGACTTCATCCAAAACATTAGCTCTTCTGAGTCTTGAGCTGATGGCCTTCAGATGGGATCTGCAGCATCAGCTTTTCTGGTTCTCAGGCCTGAAGACTCAGACTGGAACTAAACCATCAGCTTACCTGAGTTCTGACTTGTCCATCTCCTTAATCACGAGAGCCAGCTCCTTATAATCAGTCTCCTCTCTGATTTCCTATCCCAGCCTGAGTCTGAGTCAATGTTTGGCCTTAGTTAAGCAGCATGCTTTGTTTCCAAATCTTAGAGAGAGAGAGAGAGAGAGAGAAAGAGAGAGAGAAGAGAAGAGAAGAGAAGAGAAGAGAGGAGAGGAGAGGAGAGGAGAGGAGAGGAGAGGAGAGGAGAGGGGAGGGGA
>PVJN01010169.1:0-58233 GCA_004026805.1 Lasiurus borealis | reverse complement strand
CAGTGGATAGAGCGTCAGCCTGGGGACTGAAAGGTCCCAGGTTCGATTCAGGTCAAGGGTATGTACATTGGTTGCGGGCACATCCCCAATAGGGGGGCGTGCAGGAGGCGGCTGATCGATGTCTCTCTCTCATCGATGTTTCTGGCTTTCTATTCCTTTCCATTCCTCTCTGTGAAAAATCAATAAAATATATTAAAAATAAAAAAAAAGAAGTGGAGGGAGGCTTCGGTAGGAGCAGGGAGCATCTCCCTTCTTCCAGCCTCTCACGAGGTTGTTACAAACCCTGGGATGAGCTGGATGTGCGCCTGCCCCACCGCTCCAGCCCACAGTGGCCCTTTGAGACAGCTCTGTCCTTGGCGCTCTAAGAAGAAAGCACGGTCTGCAGTCAGCCGGCCGCCCTGGCAGGCCACATGCATGGTGTGACCAGAAGGTCCGGCGGGCGATCTTGCCCTGAGTGTGTTCCTGGGGCTGCGTGAGGCCAGCCGGAGTTGCGGGTAGAGAACTTGGGTGCAGGCGTTATCAGACGGGGACTCTGCTTATCCTTTTCCCACTTGGGGAGTGGGGGAGGCGCAGGAAGAGGGCAGGAGTTGGGTGGGGGTAGTGTGGCCGGGCACTAGGGAGGCAGCGCCCGGCAAACAGAGTGCCAGTCTTACCTAAGTGTCGTAATGCAGCCAGAGCTGAGCTCACAGGGCCACTTGGTGAAGCTGCCTCAGAAAGACCAGCCAGGGATGAGTCACTGTGTGAGGAAATCCTGGGCCACGGGCATGCGGTAATGTCAGTGAAGAGCAGGGCTGGGTGCCCATGGTCACGGACGAGGCTCAGGAGCGCCCAAGGTCACGGCTTCTGCCAACCCCAGAGCTGCTCATTCCTGTCGGTCCGGCCCAGCTCATGGCACTCGGTTTCCAACCGAAGACCAGCCAGGGCTTTAAGGACATGTTTACTGTGCGAGATTGTGCCTCCTCCTGATGGTGATTAGAGCGCATCTGCGAAATATGGAAAGATTACAAAGGAGATAATTTACCCATAATCCCATTGTCCACAAATAGTGCTCTTAAAGTTTGGATCTATTTCATTGACCTCTTTTTTTCTATGCATTATGATACTTACTAAATAAGTATCATAATGTAAACACTTGTGAGCATATTTTTATATCATTAGATTACTAACAATACTATTTTAAGTGGCTATCTAAGATTTTTATCTTCTGGGCACCCAATAACTTATTTAACCACTTTGTTGAGCCTTTTCAGAGTTTCCACATTTCTATATGTGTCTTATAAGTAATAGCAGGTCTGCTTTTAGGGGAGAAAAAGAGGGAAAATGATTTTGGATATCTTGATGGGACAGTCACCCTGTTCATTGTACTACTGCTGACATCCCAGATTTGTGTGGGTGTGCGTGGATAGCATAGCTTTGTGCATAGGTGGGAGAAGGGCCATATTTTGTTTTGTTTTGTTTTTTAAATATATTTTATTGATATTTTACAGAGAGGAAGGGAGAGGGAGAGAGAGTTAGAAACATCAATGAGAGAGAAACATCGACCAGCCCCCTCCTGCACACCCCCTACTGGGGATGTGCCCACAACCAAGGTACATGCCCTTGACCGGAATCGAACCTGGGATCCTTCAGTCCACAGGCCGACGCTCTATCCACTGAGCCACACCAGTTTCGGCAGGGGTCATGTTTTGATGCTTCAAAGTAGAGCATCTTCAGGCTCCCCAATAATAACGAGCCCTGTGGGCCCCAATCCATTGAAGGACTGATATTTCCTGTAATAAGTTTATAAACGTAATTGTTGGGGAGACTGGCATGGCTGCTGTGCCGAGTCCTGGAAGCGCTGCTCAGTTTGGAGCAGATGCTTTTGGGGGGGCCTTCCTGCCTGGGGCTTTCGGGGCTCACCGCCGCTCCTCTTCTCCCCCTGCAGCTCCTGGGGCTTCCGGATGCTGAGGACGACGCGTTTGAAGAGTATAGTGCGGACGTGGAGGAGGAGGAGCCAGAGGCGGACCACCCCCAAATGGGGGTCAGCCAGCAGTGAACGTGGGAGGGCCCCCACCTGCCAAGGAGCGAGCCCCGTGGTGCCCGAGGCGGGCTCGCGTGCTGCCACAGGGCGTCTGACTCCCGGCTGCCGAATTCAAACCAAACACCTTCTTACCGACCACAGAAGACCGGGGACGAGCTCCGCTCCCCAGTGACCTGCGTTTGAAGCGCGTGTCGCGGGTTTCCGTGGCGTCGTCTCTCGGTGGCCTTGGCCATTTCTAACGCAGAGTCCGTTCTGCGGCTGACGGTTCCCTCTGGAGTTGCTGTGGGAGAGTCGTATGCCCTGACGCGCGGGGAGGGAACGCTGAATGTACTGAGGATGTGTGTTGTGAGTCCTCCCGGGTGACTCTCTGGAGGGAAAGCATGGCAGAGAAGAGATGCGGTCTGCACTTTGTATGTTCCTGGTTACGTGTCGTAAGTGGACGTTTTTGCTTCGGAAGCATGAGTTTTAATACCTAGTCATTACACTGCACAAGTGCAAGTGCAAAGGGCAGGCGAGGGTCGCCACTCGGCTTTGAGGGAAGAGGGGAGGGAGGGAGGGAAGACCCTCCCAGTGCGCACCCAGTCCCGAGTGACCTGGGGGATAGCTGGTTCCTGGTTGTGTAAACAGGCTTGTCTGGTCAGTTCCTCTACAACATGCTAATTCACAGAATTCACCGCGGAAAATACAAACGGGGTGACATCGGTGACCAACTTCTTCAGACTGCAAACTGTCCCGCATATGAAGCATTGACCTTCTCTCTTTCTCATGAGACGGCGACTTGTGAAATCATGAAACTCTCTAAAAATCCAAGGGCCACGTCAGCTTTGAAGCCATAGATCAATTCAATGGGGAAATAAACCAGGATAACATTTTTTAAAAAAATAACGATAGAATCTTTTTTCTTAATCTGTCTTTTATTCTTCTTTTTTTTAAAAAAATTGTCAAGAAAAGGATCCCACTGTATGTACTTAAAAATTGTAATCAAGTGCTTCAAAATTCAATTGCAGTGCATTTTTTTAAAAACGTTCTTATTGATTTGAGAGAGAGATGGAGAAAAGCATCGATGGGAGAGAGAAACATCCATGGGCTGCCTCCTGCACACCCCTCCTGGGGATCTAGTCCACAGCCCCGGGCATGTGCCCTGCCTGGGAAGCGAACCAGCCACTTTCTGGTGCACGGGATGATGCTCAGCCCACTGAGCTGCACTGGCCAAGGGCTGCCGGATGGTGTAAAATGATACAAGAGTCGGAATCTCTCGAGAGCTGCTCAGCTCGGTTCCGAGGGGAGGTTTTAATGATTACAATTCCCAGCTAGAAAGACTGTCCTCCTTTAGCCAACAGATACTCCGGGGAGAAATCCCGCGTCATGCTCACCTGGACTGACTTCAAAGATTCCTCTCTCGGGGCCCTTCTGCGCCTCTGGTCCTAACAACTCGAAGGCCGAGGCCCTTTGACAAACATTTCGCTCAAAGTAGCATCTGGGTGGGGGGGTGATTTTAACAGGCGTGCCTGTGAGGTTGTGAACGTTTTGATTTTAAATAAATAAAAAAAGCGGCAGCCACAGAGGCTTCAGAGCTTCTGGGAGTCTCGTCTGTCTGCCAGGCACGTCAGTGGAAACCTGATGGTCTCGGCATTTTCTGTCTGATGGCTGCTCGCGGTCAGACCGTGGCCCACAGCGTGAAGTCACCGGGGAAAGTAATACGGTGCTTTCCGTCCGGGCGTCGGGAACCACGGTTTTTCTTGTCTGGGGAAAACGTAGTCAGGGTTCGTTTCAAGTCAAGTGAGTTTCCTTCCAGGGAGCCCGTTAACAAAACAAGCCTTGATGATCCCAATTCGGTGAACCTGCTCCTGACCCGGGCTCTGCGGGCTCGCTGGGATCTTATTGGCTGGAGGCCTGAGTCCAGGTGGGGGAAGGCACCCCTTCTTTCTCTCTGGCTCAGGTTCGCCTGCCTTCTGCAGCTGAGAGGAAGGCGCTTGGCTGGGGTGCTCCGCTCCAAGGTAAACTGCAATGTGTGTATGTGTCCCGGAGGCTTACAGTCTACACGTGCACACGTTTGCAAATGGGGTGGACGTTGGTGTGAAATGCTGTTTCATCTAAAAAGGGCTTAGGTGTTGACTAAAGGCATTTTGGTTTCCTCCTGTGAGTGTCCCGTTTGTAAACCCTGAGCGGAGGTGGAGTCAGCGGTTCATTGGGCTGGGGAGAAATCTGGTAGTTGTTTGGCCCAGGGGGTGGGAGGTAGCATCGCTGTGTGTTCCTTACTTTTCTGGAAAAACCTCAAAAGGCATCAGCAGATGGATCGTTCCCCCCAAACCTCCTTTTCTCCGGGTACCTCCCCCCGCCAGGGCTCACGACCACGGGCACGCACGTCCGGGTCGTGTGTGGCGGCCGTGAGGGTTGGCACCGCGCGGTTTCCCCTGGTCGGTCAGCCAGCGGGTCGAGCCGCCTGCGGTGTCTGTTGTGGGAATACGGCCCCGTGGCTGGACTGGCACAGACTCACACACACCTGCCCAGGAGGCACCTGGCCCAGGGGGAGGAGCTCTGGCCGGGAGTGAGCAGAGGCACCTGGGTTCTGGCGCCCACTCTGCCGGTAACTAACCACGTGACCTTGGGCAAGTCACTTCCCGAGCCCGAAACAAGGGGTTCTGCCCTTCCCGCTTTCACCACTGTCCTTCCACCGCTGCCTTAAGACGTGTGTGGGTCTGAGGAGCCACCATCGAGGGAAATGAGCAGGACATAGATTTAGCATCTCGCTCTCCTTAGGACCCCGGCCCACAAGCTACCTTTGAGCGGGTTTCTGTTGGTCTGTGAGCGGCTCATTCGCGAGCGCCAGGCCCCTGGAGGTCCAGAAACCAGACTTGTCTCCAGTGCACATGCCCTGCCTGTGGGAGGAGCCATCGTTTCAGTTGTGCCCTGGCAGACTGTGGCTTGGAAGGGGAGTAACTGTAACCTGACCGAGAGGGGAGTCGCTGGAAGGGGTGATGTTTACTTCTGGGGAGAGAGAGAGAGAGCGTGCATGTATTTGTGTGAGCGAGCTTGCAGGTGTGCGAACAGGGAACGGTTGCTTGTTGATCGCCGCGGCCTGCGATAACCCTACCACACACCTTGGTCCTGGGTTTGAGGGCATCACGGACATGTTTCTGACGGGTACTGGTTGCTTTTCACTGATGACCGCCCCGAGCAGACTTCGGGGAACCAGGGAGCGAATGATGGAGCCAGGGAGGGGGGTGAGACCCACACCGTGGCTGCCACACTCGGATTCGGGCGCACTGAGGCGTCTCCCCCAGGTCCCCAGGCTCAGAGAGTGCATAGTCCTTGATGGCTAGAACCCAGGCCTCTTCCTTAGCAGTGCTCCTTGCGTCCTGGTGCCCGCCTGGGGTTCCCAGCGTGCGTGAGTGGAAGCCTCGGTCCTCTCCACTTCCTGCCGCTTTTACCATGAGCAGAAGCCCTTCTTGGGCACAATCCTGTCTCCAGAGATGGTTTCTGTCTCCTCAGAGCACACGTGTGTGGACCCGGGACTCTGCCTTGCGTGTGATGACAGACACGTCGGCATCCCCAGTTTCCCGTGACTTGGGAGGCACAGAGGAGCAGGCAGGACTTACGTTTGGGGTGGGGGAGAGGGGTAAGGCAGAATCCGGGTCTGAGTCTTTGAACAAGAAAGGAAGAAGCCAGGAGGCCGTTATCATGTGAGGGCAGGAGAGCTCTGCATGCTCCCCACCAGGGGCCCAATTTGCCCAGAGGGACTGGCTGCCCACGTGGTCAGAGGCAGGGCCCGCGTTTGACAAGGCCTCTCAGCCAGGCAGACGGCAGGTGTCCAACGTGCTAACCATTCAAACTTGCTCTTGCTCTGGGCTGCTGAGGAGAGCTGGGGTCGGGATCCCCCTCCCACTGCCCCCCGCTCCGGGGCTGTAGGAAGAGCGCAATTCCAGCTCAGGCGCGTTGCCTCTCTCTTCCCTAGAGTGAGCGTTGACTCAAGATGCCATGGCCCACGGCTTAGCCTTCAGGTCTCCGGAGAAGCCTGCCGCTTTTCTGAATGAAAAACGAACCCTCTTCCGCGAAGACCTGATGGGCTGTCTTGGCTTTGTGATAGAGACCAGGTGTCCCGGGAAAGGCTGGAGTCTTTCAGCTTGATGCAGCCTCCGGTGTCCATGGCAACTCGGTTCCCCGGGGTAAAATAGCTCCAGCTCATGTTCATGGGGCAAATTGTCAGATAATAACGTGGTCTTTGGTATGTGTGTTTTTTTAAAATTTGGGTTACAAACATTGAGGAGCTGCGAACAGTTCGCGATCGAAGGCCCATCGAGGGCCTGGTGAGGCCGAGGAGGCATCCGCAGTGAGACGCGGGCACCGGGGCCGCAGAAAAATAAACATGTCATTTACCGGGAACTGTGTGTTCAGGAGGCCCGGTGCGCACAGAACGCCGACAGTCTGTTCTTTGTGAAACCGCCTTTCCCTGCGTGTTTCTTTTGTCTCCTTTCTGCTCCCGAACATTTGGTTTCTTTACTGGAAGCACCTTCTGGCAGCCGTGCCGATGAGGGCAGGGCGCAGGGCTCTGTGCACGGGGCGGCTCCTTCGGGGGAGAACGTAAATGGTCAGTTCTAGAACAAATCTGAGACTCTGTGACCGGTCTGCATTTGTGTACAAAAGCAGCGTAGCCATCGAGGGAGAAGTATAGGCAAGGGACCCTGGGTTTTTTTTCTTAGACAAAAAAAAGAAACACAAAAAAAACACACAAACCTTTCATGCAGGGTGTATATGCTTTCGTTGCCTTTCTGTTTCCTTTCGGAGAATCTCCTGTAAAAGACCGAACTGTGAAATGGGTTGCCAGCCGGCGATGCCCTTCCTTAGACGCGTCCAGCAGTGTGAACCCGAAACCGGGGCCCCGTCCCGCTCTGCGCCTTTCTCCCCGGAGCGGGGACCTCACCCCGCGATGTAAATACCGTGCGCTTGCTATTAAAGAGCCTTCCAAACACCGCGGTGGTCGCCTCTTCCTTACTGCCGGCACCCTGGCGGGTCCTGGGGGGCACCTCCTGGGATAAAACCGGGAACAAGAGTAAGGACCGGTGGCCAGCGGTGTGGCTGCAGTGGGGGCTGGTGGCGGGAGGGGTGGGTTGGGAGGGGGGAGAGTGGGAGGAGGTGGTTAGAGGAACCACTGGTAGGATTCAAGTGTTAATGATGGATGTGTTTTGAGAAGTGAATGTATCTATTCTTTTTTAAAAAAAAATATTTTATTGATTTTTCACAGAGAGGAAGGGAGAGGGATAGAGTTAAAAACATTGATGAGAGAGACATCGATCAGCTGCCTCCTGCACGTCCCCTATTGGGGATGTTCCCACAACCAAAATACATGCCCTTGACCGGAATCGAACGCAGGACCTTTCTATCCATTGAGCCAAACCGGTTTCAGCTATTCTGATGCTGTTGCTGGTATTCACTCTTCCTTCAAACGAGTCCTTTAGGTTTATGCCTGGGGACTCTATATTTCTCTCTCCTTCTGAGGAATCCTGTGTGGCCTCCATTAGAAATCCGTGGTTGTCCTATGATGACACTGATTACCTTTTCTCACTGCTTTTTCCCCAGCGACTGCTCCTCGGTAAACAATAATAGCATTTAAAGAAGAAGCCTGCCGGCTGGTGGGAAGTACCATTATTTGATGAAGCATAACTGGCTTTCTTCAAATGAATAGGTCTCTCTAGAAGATGGTGAAATGAGGTTTGAGATCACCTTAATAGGCCAGCATAGTGTGTTTGTGTGTGTGTGTGTGTGTGTGTGTGTGTGTGTTTCAGAGAACTCGTGGTTCTTGGTTTGCAACAGGCCAGTGTCGGCGATTGTTGCTTGAGTGGTGACCCCAAACCTCGCTCAGTCCCATTCTGACCTCAGTGGGGTTTGGTATGGTCTCCCCCAGACAAAGCCTGTCTTAGGGGGACCTTCCCTTATTACTGTTACTGATCACTCTCAGGGTGCTTTTTAAAACTCAGATTGGCTGCTGTTTTTTTTTTTTAAATATATTTTGTTGATTTTTTTACAGAGAGGAAGGGAGAAGGATAGAGAGTTAGAAACATCGATGAGAGAGAGACATCGATCAGCTTCCTCTTGCACACTCCCTACTGGGGATGCGCCCGCAACCAAGGTCCATGCCCTTGACCGGAATCGAACCCGGGACCTTTCAGTCCACAGACCGACGCTCTATCCACTGAGCCAAACCGGTTTCGGCTTCTTCTTTTCTTTCTTTTTTTAATCCTCACCTGAGGATACTTTTCCATTGATTTTTAGAGAGAGGGGAAGAGAGAGGGAAAGACAGAAATATCGATGTGAGAGAAACACAGCGATTGGTGGCCTCCTGCATGTATCTGGACAAAGACCTGGGCTGGGGAGGAGCCTGCCACCGGAATACATGCCCTTGCCTGGACTCGAACCCGAGACCCTTTGGTCCGCAGGCCAACATTCTACCCACTGAGCCAGATTGGCTTCTTTATTGAAAGGCAGGGACTGGGTATCAGAACAACCCCATTTCCCCTTTGCAGTGACCTCTGAAGGTGGCGGGCTGGGGGGAAGGTTGTGTGGCCAGAAGCCTGTCACCCCATCTTCGTTCCCTTGCCTGTGGAAGTCAGACTGGGGCCTCCTTCCAGGTGCGGCGTTTTGGCTGAGGGGGGTGGGGGATGGGAGGCAGAGTGAAGAAGGAAAGTACCATCTCCTGCAAGCGGGCCGGGTGACATGGTGTTGGCAACGCTGAGTTTCTCTGATTCTGAGCCATCGTCCCCGGGATTCCTTTCAGAAACGAGGACCCGGCCAAAGTAGTGGGTGCGCATTCGCCCCAGCACTGACACACCCCTGAATTCTTTCTCTTGACCCCCAACACTTCCCTCCTCGTTGCCATCAATAACATGGAATAAAAAGCTGCAGCCAGCCGAGACCAGTTTGGCTCAGTGGATAGAGCGACAGCCTGTGGACTGAAAGGTCCCGGGTTCGATTCTGGTTGGGGGCATGTACCTTGCTTTGCGGGCACATCCCCAGTGGGGAGCGTGCAGGAGGCGGCTGATCAATGCCTCTCTCTCATCGATGTTTCTGACTTTCTGTCCCTCTCCCTTCCTTTCTGTAGAAAATCAATTATATATGTGTGTGTGTGTGTGTGTGTGTGTGTGTGTGTATATATTTTTTTTTTTAAAAAAGCTGCAGCCAAACAGGCAGAATGGGGGTGTTTTGTTTAGGGGTGCAGCACATAGTCACCTAGTTGCCTTTAGGGAATGCGTCTCGTCTCCAGAGCAGAGTCCGGCCGGTGGGACCCCTCACTGTCTCCCGAGTCCCATGTGGACATGAGTGGGTTCAAGTGAAGCAAAGTAAGCAAACAAAGCGTGTAGACGCCGCCCTGCTGAGCTGGAGGCGTGGTCCGCCCTTCCTCCCCTTCCCCCCGGCCACCACCCTGGCAGGCTGGCTGCCTGGCACGGGGACATTCACCTGCCACAGCTGGCACTATACCTTCCACCCACAGGGAAGCACTTGACCTGGGCCCTCCACTCCTCCTCCTCGGAGCAGACAACAGTCCCATTCCTACAAACCCAAGCCAGCTGTCCCTGGCCGCCACCAGCAAGGCAGGCGTTTCCCATCAGTTGCCAGAGAGCGATCGGTAGGGGTGGTTAGGCCTTATTTTCTAGGAAAACCCGCCAGTGGCCCGGCCTTGGAAACGGCCGGAGAAGGCGGAGGGTCCTTCGGGATGCGTTTTAACGGGAGGCCTCTAGGGGTCAGCACCGCGCCAGGGAAGGGCGCTCTGGCCGGGGAGTCCGGCCTGGTTCCCGGCCAGCAGCTGGCTGACCTCCGAAGGGCAGGAGGCGGGAGCAGCCAGGTAGACACAACGGAAGGCGCAGCGTCCTTTTCCTGGACGTAAACCCCGGCTTGGGGCTCAGGGTGATTTTCTTCCTCTGCCTTCCTCCCTCCCGTCTCTCCCCGCGGCTCCCGCGCCCCCTGTGCACACTGTCAGCCCCATCAGGGCCTCTTGCTGACCGATCAGGGACGCCCGGCATTTAGGTCCCTCTGGAAGGCTGGACGGACGGACGGACGGACAGACGGAGCGGGTCCTCCGTTCTGTGTGCCGGGCAGCCCGGGCCTGCTGCTGCTGATGCCACAGGCTCTGCCAACCCTGCACCTCCCACCCCACCGCAGGGCAGAGGAGGGGACAGTGTCGGCTCGGGAAGAGGAGGGGACAGTGGCTCACGGGGACGAGGAAAAGCTGGTTTCCCAGACCCGCCTCTCGCTCCCAATGGCGCTGGTCTTTCAACCTTGAGCCTCCCCTGCTCCGGAGCGGGAAGGGCCGCTCGGGGTCTCGGCTGCCAGGGGCTCTAAAACACAAACTGAGCTGAAGAATGGGCTTTAAGTTGGGGTCTGGAGAGCGTCTGTGTCACAGATCCTGGCGGCACTGCTCCCCGGAATATAAATCTAATGAGCCGCCAAGGACCGGGTCCCCGACTCCCCCAGGTCTCAGGACGTCAAGTTGGAGGCACCCCAATGAGGGCTGTCCAGCCCGCCCTCCCCCTCACACCATCCCCTCCTCTCTCCCTCCTTGCCTGACACCCAGCGCTTTATAACTCAGAGCTCATCCCAATTTCTCAGGGCGTGTAATTCAGTCCTTCGCTGCCTCAGAAGCATGGCCTTCGGATCTGCAGGCGGCCTCGGCGTACATGCTGTGTGAAAAGGAGCTGCTACCCAACCGGTGCCTTTTATAAGCTGTCTTGCTCCATGTGGTTAAAAACAGTGATTAGGCTAAGACTGGTTTGGCTCAGTGGATAGAGTGTCAGCCTGTGTATTGAAAGGTCTCAGGTTCGATTCAGGTCGGGGGCATGTACCTTGCTTGTGGGCACATCTCCAGTGTGGGGCATGCAGGAGGCGGCTGATCAATGTCTCTCTCTCATCGATGTTTCTGACTTGCTATCCCTCTCCCTTCCTCTGTGTAAAAAATCAATAAAATATATTTTTTAAAAAAGTGATTAGGCTGAGGAGGGGGCGGTACTTGGAAACAGAGCTCACCTATCCTGATGTCTTTTGACGTCCTCTTCCTTCCAAGACTGTCTCTGACCCTGGCCAGAACTCCCAAGTGACTCCTGGAACTGGTTACCGAAAGGGCTAAGTGAGATCGTGGTGGCGATTGGGTGTATAAGTCCAGCCACACAGGGAACACACCAGTGTCCACCTCATGGCGGACGACGCATCTTCTCCGTACACGCCTTGCATGCTTTTGAAAAAGATGAGGGCCAGAAGCGCACCGGAAGTGTCATCTCATTCGATGCTCATGAACTCATCCAACCCATCCACACGGTCTGGTCTTGAGACTCTGGCCAGCCCTTTGCCTGAGCCACGAACGCATGTCCCCTTGCTCTGAGCCTCGCACTTTTCAGCTCTAGAAGCGCGCAAACAGAAGCTGCCGCGAACGCCAGAAATTTCCACTTGGAAGCTCATGTGGGTGACTCTGGATAGGATTTGAGCAAAGGACACAGACTCTGAGTGGGGCATGCTGCCAGCCGCATAGAGTTCATCTCGCTGGACACAGTTCTGCCTGCTGCGGAGGAGAGGGTTGCAGATGTGGAGATAGGAGACAGATGTGGAGATGTGAGACGGGTGTGGAGATATGAGACAGGTGAGGAGATGTGACACAGATGAGATGTGAGACGTGTGGAGATGTAACACAGGTAAGGAGAGGTGAGACAGATGTGGAGATGTGACACAGGTGAGGAGTTATGACACAGATGTGGAGATGGAAGACAGGTGTAGAGTGGTGACACAGATGTGGCGATGGGAGACAGGTGTGGAGATGTGAGACAGGTGGAGATTTGAGTTTGGAGGAACTGTGAGGAGTTCAGAGTTGGACCGGTTATATGTCAGACGCCCATGAGAGGGCCAAGTGCAGATGCTGAGCAGGCGGTTGGGTGGGGGATCTGACAGAGGTTTGGCATCCCGTTTGAAGAGGAGTCTCCTGGGACTTACAGGATTGTGAGAGGGGTTCCGTTAATAGCACATGGTCGGGGCTCAGGACCAGTGTGGTGGGCAGCCACGCCCTGCATGCCTGTGCCCTTGGCGTGGCTCGTCTATGGAACTAAATCAGCGCGGTGTCTAAACTGACCCTCCCACCATCGGCTTCATTGGTCCTTATCAAAGGCCCCCCCGTCTCCCTCCAGCACCGCCCCCTCTTGTCCTCTGAATCGGCCGCTCTGCCTGGCTGACCGCTCTCATGGTCGCTGAGCTCTCAAGCTGCCCTTCTCTTGACATTTGTCTTCAGCTCCCATTGCCCCGAGCTGCGTGACCGCAGGGAAGGCCTTCCCGCTCCTGAGTAGCTGCACCTGCCGCTCCCACCTCCGCCCTGCAACTCCATCCCAGGCAGGGCCCAGGCCCCTTATTCGCTCCGGAGATGTCAACATTGGCACAATTTTTGCACAATTTCTCATTTAATTCCCAGAAGGTAGACATACAGGGCAAAAGGAGGTTGACAGTAGTGATTATGCAAAGCACAGTGTCTTCTTATATTTTTTTAAATTAATTTTGTATTACTTTGCATACAAACAATTCTTACAAAACAATTTTAACTGTAAACCTACTTTTGCCCCACTCTGTTTCTCTATTATCCCTGCCACCTTGACGGGTGAGGAAACCAAGGTTTAAAGAGGCAAAATACCCTGCCCCAATCTCCCAGGTGGGAAGTTTCTTGTTCTCTTGCTATGTGCCAGTTTACACAAACTTTGAAACTTAACACACATGTACGACCTCAGTCTGTGCGTCATGAACTGGGACATATCTTAGCTGGGTGTCCTGTTCCAGGGTCTTGTGGGCTACAGGCTGGGTGCCCCCCAGGACTGGGGTTTCATCTGGGCGAGGATCCGCCCCCAAGGTGCTCAGTAGTTGTCTTGTCAACAGAATTCCACTCCTCTTCAGCCGCTGGACTGAGGACTTCAGTTCAGTTCCTTGTCACAAGTTCTTGTGCGATGTAGCTGATCACTCCATCAATGCGTGTGAGCTGAGAAGGCAGAGCCTACTATCTCTTATAACTGAATCTCAGAAGTGACAGCCATCATCTTTGCTGTATTCTGTGGGTAGGAAGGAAGTTTCTAGGCCAACCTTACTCATGGGGAGGGACTACACAGGGCAGGAAGAGGGAGGAAGATCTCAGAACCACAGGAAGTAGCCGTTGGGGTTTTAACTCAAGTCTTGGGGTTCTTCCTTCTATGCTTATCTGGATCCTACATGGTTATGCCCTTCTATGGCCTGAACAAAAGGGTGACAATAGTACCACTTTGCTCACGTGACTATCTAAACTCAAAAATCTTTCGTCCTAGCCAGGGATATTGAGTAATCTGATATTAATAAGCAAAACATGGGACTTCCACCCTAGCGGGTTTGGCTCCCTGGATAGAGCGTCGGCCGGAGAACTGAAGGGTCCTGGGTTTGATTCTGGTTAAGGGCACGTACCTTGGTTGCGGGATTCATCCAGGCCCTGGTTGGGGTGTGTGTGGGAGGCAACCAATCCCATCTTTCTCTCACATTGATGTTTCTCTCACTGTCTCTCCCTCCTCCCACTCTCCCCAAAAATCAATGGAAAAATATTCTTGGGTGAGGATTAACACACACACACACACACACACTTACACACACTTTCAAATGAACATGCTTTCCCAAAACAGAGTGTTGTTTAAAGCTAAGTAGCTGAAGTGATGGGGGAAAGGAGCAAATGGCACCCTGTTATAAAGGCAGCTGATGACAACTGTCATCGCTATGTAAACCGGTCCTGTGTCCATAGACCAGTGGAAAATAACCTCAGTACGCTCAGCCCACTCATCCAACGCCGCCACCTTAAAGGAGGAGGGGAGAGCCACACAGCATCACACCAGCCTTCTCTCTGAGCCACCTTCTTCCCAGCCACCCGGTACACTCAGCTCCCAGTCTGGGTGACAGACCAGCTCCTGACAGACAGAACATCTTTCCGTGACAACAGCTGGGAGAGAGGTGAGTGGCAACCCCCTCTCCCTCCCCCCACCCCAACTGACATCACTGCTCCCTGAGAACTGCTGACAGGACAGCGCCCAGCACGGTGGCTTCTCGGCAGCCATGACAGTCTCAGGCATCCCCCGGCACCTGTTTCCGGGCTCCTTCTGTGTGGGGCACTCTTCCTACTGCCTTCCTCCCTCCCCCAGTCATTATCTCATCATCGGCACCTTCTGTCTCTAGCATAACCCAGATGGCTGTATTTGCCTAGCAGCTATTTACTAAGAACCCATTATGGGCCAGATATCCTTCCAGGCAGGCAGGAAGAGATGTTCTTTGTCTGTGAACATATGTGGACACAGATACCCATGACCTAGAGGCTCAGAGCACGGCTTTGAAGTCAGATAGATAGGCCACTTGGTAACAGTGAACTCTACTTGGGCAAGTGATTTAAACATTCCCAGCCCCGTTCCCTCTTCTGTGATATGGAGATCGTTATTTCTACTGCTGGGGCTGCTGTGAGAATCACGTGAACTAAATCTGTGGGTAACACTTAGTACCATGCCCAGCACATAATAAATCCCTGGCAATATCCCCATGTGAGCAGCACATGCAGACACGGGCAGTGACTCCCCATCCTTCCCACTCTGTGGCCTCCAGGAAGGCCAGAGCCACGTGTGTCTGGCTCCCAGCTGTGTCCTCTGTCTGTGACACAGGCCCAGCCCATGGTGAGTGCTCAACAGCCATCTGAAGCATGGCTTCATCAATGAATGAGGAATCCTGCCGTGAATGACAAAATCCTTCTCTAAAGCAACTTTGCAAGGGGCTCCAAGATCTCTCAAGAGCAGCGGTTCTCAACCTGTGGGTCGCAACCCCTTTGGGGCCGAATGACCCTTTCACAGGGGTCGCCTAAGACTATTATTGGAAAACACCTATTTCCCATGGTCTTAGGAACCAACACACCGCTCCTCGGTGTAGCAAAATGTAGCAATGTAGTTTACTGTTGTCATAGGAAGACTGTTGCTCATGCTACACCACGATTCAAGACAAAATTTCATTTATTTGTCATTAGAAATAAATATTTCACAATATATGATTACATATTATTTTTGTGATTAATCACTATGCTTTAATTATGTTCAATTTGTAACATGAAAATACATCCTGCATATCAGATATATTTACATCACAGTTCATAACAGTAGCAAAATGACAGCTATGAAGTAGCAACGGAAATAATGTTATGGTTGGGGGTCACCACCACATGAGGAGCTGTCTTAAAGGGTCGAGGCCTTAGGAAGGTTGAGAACCACTGCTCGAGAGCATCTAACTCTGTTTCAAAGTCCACCTCGGAGGATGAGTCATAGGTTTGGCCTTTCAGGTAGATGTTTGGCCAAGGCCTAAAGGGTTAATCCTGCCTGGCCAGAGACCATCCCCTAAGTCTGGTGTGCTGAGGAGGTGGAAGTGGAGACTGTTGGACTCTCAGCTCCTTGCTGCATATCTGGTAACGTTGAGGTCATCTTCCCAGCCTGACTGACTGAGCAAACGGGGAACAGCCACTCTGAACGGGGACTTCCTAATTCCTCGTGACCATGGCTCATTTTGGATAAAAGCCAATCAGTTGTCCCAGGCCTTGATGCTGAGCAGCTGCCTGCTACTGGCGTGTTAGTCCAAGAGTGTGATAGGACCATCCCTGGGGTTACTCCAGCGCCCCCCGGGGCTGTTCTCCTGCATGGCGAGGTCATTTGCTCAAGGGCGACCAGCAGCCCTTCTTGGAGAATGATGACAAATCTCCGTGTCAGGTGATCTGGCTCCGAGTCCCAGCCGCACTCCCTGTGTGACCTTGGCCTTGTTTCCTTACCCTCTTCGCACTTGCATTTGCTCTTCTGAAAAGGAGGGAATAGAACACCTTGCAAGGATGTAATTGAAAGATGTGTGACCCAAAGTTCCCGAAGAATGCTTGTAGAGTCTAGGCCCGGATGCAGGGCCAGCGCTAACCGCCCTCCGTGGTGACAGGCCTGGGAGAGTCTTCTAGTTTCCCATCTCTCCCCACAGTCCGGCCTCATTCCCATGGGCCTGTGGGGCGAGGCAGTGATTTTCAGGATTTATCTCCCAGAAGGACTCTTTTGTCAGGCAAACCGAACATGGACTGGAACTGAAGCACGTGAAGCTCAGAAGGTGGAGCTTCCTTGTCAGAGCAGAGCTAGATCTGGTCTCTGATGTACTCTCAACATGGTGCGTGGTGTCGCATGTCCCCCAGAACCCCCAGAGCTTCCCAGAGCTTGGTTTGAAAACAATTGAACAAACAAACAAAAACAACAACTGGACTAAAATTCCTATATGGTCCCTGTCAAAGCAATAATACTGTCCATACATTATCACAATATAAATGCTACCTGTTATTATTATTATCATTGCTGACATTTACTGCAGTGGTTCTCAAACCTTAGCTTGCATTAGAATCACCTAGAAATCGTATTAAAGCAAAGGCTGTTGGACCCACACCCAGCGTTTCTCAGTCAGTAGGTGTGGGGAGGGGACAAGATTTTGTAATTCTAAGGGATTCCTAGTGATGCTGTTAGTGGAGTCTGGGAACCCATTTTGAGAACTGAAGGTTTACCGAGTGCTTTCTATATGCCAGGCACTATGCCAGCATGTTTTACCTGGAAAATTTCATTGAATGCTCACAACTACACTTGGAGGTAGGAATCGTACTATTTATATCTTATTTAGAAATGAAGAAACCAACGCTCAGAGAGTCTCAGTGACTTGCTCAGGGTCTTAGAGCTGTTAAGTGGCAGGTTTCAATCCAGGTCTGACTCCAAAGCCCTGGCTCTTAAGCAAGATGTTAAGATAAAAATGTGTTACAAGGGATGGCTACACATATTCCCATACATTTATGTGTTATGTATTGACCCAGTACTAGTAAGTTAATGAAATGAACTGGCTCTCAGGGGAGGGGTTCCAGCAGAGTTGAAGTTTGATGAAGAGCAGAAAAACAAGGCCAAACAGGAATGGCTGAAGACCAGACCATTGCTAATGACGGTCTGCCCACCTGGGACACCTGAGCAGCCATATGACTTCTCAGGGTACCCTGGAGATATTGGCCAAGAAAGGCAGTACCTGTGACAAATGACAGAAAACATATTTTACTATATTGATTTATGTATTACTTCATTCATTTACAAAATACTTATACTGAATTCCTACTGGATCCTGGGTGCTGTATAGCGCTGGATATATAATGGGAAGTAAAAGTAGACGTAGTCCAGGACCCTCAATGTCTATAGTGCACTTAACATAATGAAATCTAGTGGCAATTTTGCCCACATCTCGATATTCAGCTTTGGCCACACAATTCTCTTCTATTCCAGCCCACGGGTTCTGACTCTCTCAAGTCTCGTTATCTCACACTGTTCACTCTGTTCGTGGGCCTAGTGAATTTCCATTCTGACTCATGCAGTCCAACCCAATTCTGACGTCATGGTCTCAAAAGTCTGCCTTCTCAATAGATGATTTTTATTCTTGATTATGGACAGGATCTGAGTGATGTTTGATCATTGGTAACTTGGACAGATGACTAATGGATAGAGATTTTTTTTAACTCATCTGCTCTTGTGTTCTCACTCCTTATTGCTAATTACCCAGTGTGTCTGATATGCCAGATGGACACTTAATGGAATGGCCCAATGACTGGATCTGAAACGCCATATTCAGGTTCAAGAGAACCGTGGTTCTGAGAGTCAGGTTCGAGAAGGTCTCATTCCATCATCCATTCACTTTTGCTTTTAGAGCAGGTTTGAAGAGGCCCAATTAGATCCTGAAGACCATCTGGTACGGTTTGATTCCAAGGGAATTTCCCCCACATCCGGAGTTTCGCATGTTTCCTGTAAAATCTCATGTTGGGGAAACTGTCCTACTTGTTCCAAGTTAGATTTATTCACTTTGGCAATGTGATGACTTATTTTAAAAGTACCAGTAGAGACGCTGAGTTTTGACAACTGAAAAGCCAAGTTTTGAGGGACCATATGGGAGGAAGGAGAAGGAAAGGGAGAAAGGAAAATCAGTAAGAAATCCAAGATGGATGTGAAACTGTTTCATAATGAGCTGCAGAGAACCTCGAGGCTGCCTCCCGGAGACACAAGTTCCTGCTGTCTGTTCTGCAGAGAAACACAAAACAAGATTGAAGCTTCACAGTACGCGCTCGCCATTCAGGACAGACATAGGTTCTCTCTTCTTTGAACAAGTGGCAGCAGCCAGAGTTGGTCCGGAGAAAGTTTTTGAAACAGATGATAGTGAAAGCTGGCACAGGGGCCTGTGGAATGAAATCAGTGCTTTCCCAGAGAAAACGGACAAAAGGAACTATTAGGAGAAGGAACAAAAGAAGCAGCCGCCCACACATCCAGTTCTTTGGGGTAATGTCAGATTTTACTCACCCGTCCGAACAGACCCACCAGTGATCACTCTCACTGGGGCATTTCTAGTGGGAAAGAATCCAGGCTGTGAAAAGCCCCAGTGGTGGTGTTATGAAAGAGGCTGTTTTTTATTTTGGCACAAAATTAGCTTGGGCTGAAATATCCCCAGCTAGTCATTCACGCTGCCTACTCAGGCCTGGCTCTGCCCTTGCTTTTGACAGGACACCCCTATGGTATGCCTTGGCCCTCAAGCCAAGTCACCTGGCCAGCTCCACATCAGCTCAGTGCGGAAGGAGGGTAAAGATGATGAGTTGGTATAGAGCTGAGGTTCTAAAGCCAGAAAGATCTGGGTTCAAATATCAAATCAGCCGCTGAAACTGCTTTCAGTGGATAGAGTGTCAGCCTGCAGACTGAAAAGTCCCAGGTTCAATTCCAGTCAAGGGCATGTATCTTGGTTGTGGGCACATCCCCACTAGGGGGCATGCAGGAGGCGGCTGATTGATGTCTTTTTCTCATTAATGTTTCTAACTATCCCTCTCTCTTCCTATCTATAAAAAAAATCAATAAAAAATAAAAATACAAATATCAAATTGGCCTCTTTCTATGTGACCATGGGTCTCAGATTCTTGATCCTGAGGCTTAGGCTGTAGAAAAGTGAAAGCCTAGATCTGAATAGATAGATAGATAGATAGATAGATAGATAGATAGATAGAGATATAGATATATCGATATCAGAGAGTAAAGAAGAGAGAGATAGAAAAGTCAATAATGAGAGAGAATAATTGATCAGCTGCCTCTTGCATACCCCCTACTGGGGTTTGAGTCCAAAACCTGGGCATATGCCCTGATCAGGAATCAAACCATGACCTCTTGGTTCATAGGTTGCTATTCAACTACTGAGCCACGCCAGCGGGGCCAGAACGGACTTTATATATATATATTTTTTTTTATTTTTTTTTTTTTTTGATTTTTCACAGAGAGGAAAGGAGAGGGACAGAAAGTCAGAAACATCAATGAGAGAGAGACATCGACCAGCCGCCTCCTGCACGCCCCACAATGGAGATGTGCCCGAAAGCAAGGTACATGCCCCCAACCGGAATCAAACCCAGGACCTTTCAGTCCGCAAGCCGAGGCTCTATCCACTGAGCCAAACCGGTCTCGGCCAGAACGGACTTTTTAATGTATCTCTCAGCTTTATGCAGTGTCTCTTCATCTCTGAGGCAGGCTGGGTGTCAGCCTGACTGACGGGGAAAGGACACAGGGCAGGAGGATGGAAGGAAAGGGGACAAACACATCCGTGTGGTACCTGACCACCCCCAAGAAAAGCACCATGCTGTGACTGACCAGGACACCGCAGCTGCCCACAGCCAGGACCGGGAAGCCCGTTTCACATACCCCAGAAGCCTTCACAGCCCTGCGGACAACTTGAAGTTCGCAGAGAAAACTGTGCACATGTCCCCATTCAGTCTACCAGATGTGGGCCCGTTTCAAAGTGATAGCCCACCCAGCAACTAGTGCCTGTCTCTGATCTGCCGCTGACATAACTGTCAGATGCACTTCCGGGGCTGCCCTCTAGCCCCGTGACCAGCCAAGAGTCTATCCCAGAGCAGCAAAACATCGCTGTGTCTCTGGGCAATCAGCCCAAGCTGAGGTTGGCAGCTCCACCCATTGCCAGCCTTTACAAGACTACGCATCGAACTTTGGGCTATCTGGGCCTCCTGGTCTGGGCCTTCTGGTCAACCTGCCAAGCCTCACTTGTAGGATATATGGCTTTTGTCATTCCTATAGCAGATGGTCAGGGTCACCTTTCAGAGGAAAAGGACCAGCATCCCATTTCTGGTGCAAGCATATTGTGAGTTGCAAATCCCTGTGCCACGTGCATGAAAACGCTATCAATAAACTTCAGACGGAGACGTCTGTCTTAAAGTGAGCATGGTGCAAAAATACTAGATATTACCTGAAAATAGAATTCTGTGATCCAATTTAGCCAGCTCGTCTGAGGCTCTCATATACGGCTGTGCATTGCAGTGCCCAAGATGGGGTGTGATATGTGATACTGATTCACTTGCGCCCCACCCCCACCCCCCGCCAAGACTTCCTGACACAGATAGCTCCTGGGGTGGTTGTATGCGGGTCACCCATTGGGGAATGCTGGGACCGTGCACACTGCTCTTGTTACAGTGTGTTGCTCGGTGGGGCTGACCGCTGTGGTTTGTGGTTAGAGAAAATATTATATTGTAGAAGCTAAGAGACTAAGAAGCAGCAATTTGGAAACACTATCCAGGCCAATCTCATCCTTCCAGTAAATGTCCAGATACTAAAAAAAAATGAAATAAAAATCAATGGCTGGATGATGGCCATTACTCTTTGCAGACTGGGCTCCGATGACTTTGTTACTGTTCCTCCACGGTCCAGGCTGTTTCTTTTATTTATACTTTCTTTAGTGAAGCACAAGTAGAGGCTTCAGCAGGCCTAAAAGATGGTGAGGGCCAAAGCCGGTTTGGCTAAGTGGATAGAGCGTCAGCCTGCGGACTGAAAGGTCCCAGGTTTGATTCCGGTCGGGGGCATGTATCCTGGTTGCAGGCACATCTCCACTGTGGGGCGTGCAGGAGACGGCTGATCGATGTCTCTCTTTCATCGATGTTTCTGACTTTCTCTCTCCCTTCCTCTCTGTAAAAAAATCAATAATATATATATATATATATATATATATATATATATATATATATATATATAAAATAAACGTATAGAGATCCAGGCTTGGGAATGCTGGCACCGTGAACGAACGGAGGCAGCCTGTCCCACAGCTCGGACGCGTGATGCTGCGTGTTCTGACCGTCTTTGTTCCCCGTTGGAGACACCTTCTGTTATTGGCTGACTCCCGCCTCTGTGCGCCGTCAGGCCAGTGTTTCATTATCCTCTTGGCCCTTCATCAGCGCGGTCCATCCAAAGACGACAGGGTCTTATGAGCAGAGATCGGGCCTTGGCCCAAGTTTGCAATAAATCCCGAGCTTCATTAGCTGGGCGAGGAGAAAGGACCGGCTTCTGGGTGACAGATGGGCCTCGGAGGGAGAGGGCAGACTCCGTGCGGCGTTCGGAAAGGTCCTGTGCTGAATTGCGACTGACCCGTGAGGCAGCTATTTTTTTCGGGGACAAGTGGTGTGGAAGGAGGGCATTACCAGACAAAGGAGGAGGAGAGGGGAGATTGGGGGTGGATGCTCCCTCCGTCCACTGTTCCAGCAATCTCATTCGAGCCCCCGGAGAAAGCGTAGCCTGGTCTGATGCTTAATAAATCATAGAGGAGACGTTAATTTCTATCCAGGCCCAATGAGGGTCTACGGGAGGAACTGAGACTTCTTTCTCTCACTCACAATGCACGAGAGGCTGTTAATCACGGGAGATGGTGACCTCACTGTGGCTGAAAATACTGTTTGTGTGTAAAATCGTAGGTAAGCCATTCAGGACTAGTGTGTGGGCAACAAGAAATCTAAACATATAGGAGAGAAGAGGAAAGGAAAAGGCAGTGGTAATAATAGACCTGGATTAATACCAGGGTTTTCAAAGAATCTCAAACAACTTCAGAGTCCGTTGAATTCACTTGGCCCAGGCCTCAGACCCATTCCTGACCTGTTATGCCCAGAGTTCGGAGTCCCCAATAATCAACCTTTTCCAATGCAAAAGCCAAGAATCTTTATTCAAACCTGGGTTTGGCTCCCAGCCTCTCTCTGGCGCGGCAGCGAGACGAGAGACCAAGCCCCGGAAGAATAATGGGGTTGGTCATTTGGGCGGGCTTAGGGAAGTGACGTGTGTTACAGAGATTGGTCACCATTTTCTGTGGTTTAGCCTTATTAGGACCCTCCCTGTATTCCTGGAGCTTCATTGGTCCACTCAGGCGGTGGTCGGGGAAGTTAGGACATGGCTGGCACCCCTGTGGCCGCTCCCAGAAAAGGGAGAGGGTTGAGGCAGGGGGCCCAGCCCTAGAGGACAAGATGGAGGAGAGTTCGTTTCTGCTTTGTCCTTTCAGACCCCTCTGTCAGCAGGCTGGCTGCTGTTTCCCGAGGAATGTCTCCTGAATCAGCCCTTTCCCCTTGTCCTTCAGACCAAAGCCCGTCTTGTCCTCTGACTGTTGTCGCCTTCGCTGTGTGGCCACAATGCTCAGTCAGGCTGCTCTGTGTCTCTGCTCTTCAATCCGCCTTATTTGATTTTGCCACCTGCAAGCGCTCATTCATGCTTTTCTTTGTCTGTAACTGAGGAAATTCCATGGAATTCGTTCGATGACCCTCGCTGAGCCTGAACAAGGCACCTCACACCAAATGTGTGTGTCCTTGTCTATTCCGTGGCCTGCTGAGGCAGACAGGCCCCCACATTTAGTCTCTTTATATGGCCTGGAAGCTTTGCATTTGACTGAGAGAGAGAGAGGTGGTGAGCTGCAGGGTGCTCAGCCAGGAGACTGTAGGTGCCTGTCTCTGGTTCCGGACAGTTTTCGAGCTTTTCAGGAGAAGAGGCTTAACCACGAAAGCTGGCCAAGTTGTTCTTATAAAGCGGCCTGGGACATCGGGGTAGGACCGTAGGGAGGAGGATGAAGGGGCGATGCCAGACAATGCTGCTCAGTCCTCTCCCCACCCGCCAGGGGACAGTACGTCAGAGAACTGAGAGGGCTCCCTTTCCCTTCTTCTGCCGAAAGGTCAGCCTGGCAGCGTTGAGGGCAGGAGCCTGTGATGAGCAACCACAGGCGGATCGGGAACCTGGTGTGGGTTTATGAGCGGCCACCATATGCTCTGCTGAGTGGCCATAAACTTAAACACAAAGAACAAAACAAGCCAGTTAGGAGGTCAAGACAGAGACTCCTGGTGACCACCCGGATCCATGTGGTCTGCTCTCATAGGCACAGCTCACCCGAGGATATGTTTTTATTAAGAGAGAGAGAGAGAGCCAAGACTGGGTTGGCTCAGTGGATAGAGCGTCGGCCTGCGGACTGAAAGGTCCCAGGTTCGATTCCGGTGGGGGCATGTACCTTGCTTGCGGGCACATCTCCACTGTGGGGCGTGCAGGAGGCGGCTGATCGATGTCTTTCTCTCATCGATGTTTCTGACTTTCTCTCTCCCTTCCTATCTGTAAAAAAAAAAAAAAAAATCAATAAAATATGTTAAAGAGAGAGAAGAGAGACATCAATGTGAGAGAAACATCCACTGGTTGCTCGCATATGCGCCTGGACTGGGGATCTAACCTGCAAACTTTGGTGAATGGAATGACACCCCAACAAACGGAGCCAGCCACCTGGCCAGGGCAGAACATAGACACATATTTTAAAATCTAAAGATATTCATTGACACCAGTCCCTCCTGTCCTGTGACACACCTCCCTGAGTTCTCCTCCTGCTCCGACTGAGGTCACACTGCCCGAAGGTGACAGTAGCCTGGGCCCTGGAGAGTCTCCTAGTCCACGCTTCAGCCTCAAACAGGAAGCCATCAAGATCCCCTCCGATCTGGGCGAAGGCGCCTGAGTCCCCTCCTTCTTTCCTTGTTTGTGGAGAAGCTGATGTGGGTAAGCGTCTGGTTCCAGCGCTCAGGCTGGATCTGAGTCAACCAGGAAGAAACAGAGAAGTGTGTCGCCGCTGACACCTTTAACAAGCGCCCCGCAGCACTCCCAGCTGCCACAGTGTCCCCGTTTTACTCCACACGCAATCTGCGGCTCCGGGGGACTCGCACGGTGGGGCACTGGGGAAGATGTAGCAGATGGCTGTGTGTGGCAACAGAGCTCTCTCCCCACCGAGGAGAGGGGGTTTGTCCCCCTCAATTCCTTTTCACTTCACCCCCAAACCTTTTTCCATGATAGCAAAAGCAATGTGTTATTTCACTATCGTAGAAAAGTACAAAGAAGAGCCGAAAGCGGTGTGGCTCAGTGGATAGAGCGCTGGCCTAGGGACTGAAAGGTCCCAGGTTCAATTCCGGTCAAGGGCATGTACCTTGCTTGCGGGCACATCTCCACTGTGGGGCGTGCAGGAGGCAGCTAATGGATGTCTCTCTCTCATAGATGTTTCTAACTCTCTATTCCTCTCCCTTTCTCTGTAAAAAATCAATAAAATATATTAAGAAAAAAAAAAAAGGAAAAGTACAAAGAAGAAAATGTAAGCCTCCCCTAATGCTATGACACGGAGGCAGCCGCTGTTCACGTGTTTCGGTATTCCTTCCCGGGTTTCCGTTTGTGTGGCTTCACCTAGCGGTCCCGCTGCCCAAGGATGCTGATGAACCCGTGCTAAAACTGTCACACCCCCAGGCATTCATCCCTAGAGCAGCAGACCAAGCCACATGTGAGTGCACGACAAAGATAAAAACTAGTCCACCCAGGAGAGGCACAAACCCAGCAGGTTCCTCACCAATCAGACCTGATCTTTTATATATATATATATATATATATGTATATATATATATATATATTTATTTATTTATTTATTTATTTATTTTTACAGGGAGGAAGGGAGAGGGATAGAGAGTTAGAAACATTGATGAGAGAGAGACATGGATCAGCCGCTTCCTGCACGCCCCCCACTGGGGATGTGCCCGTGACCAAGGTACATGCCCTTGCCCGGAATCTAACCTGGGACCCTTCAGTCCGCAGGCCAATGCTCTATCCACTGAACCAAACCAGTTTCAGTTAATAGCTGGGTGAGTTTGAGCAGATTGCTGAACCTCTTTGAGTTTCCAATTTTCTCACGGTTAAAAATGTGAATAATTATTCACATCCCTAGAGATTTATGTAAAGATTAGATGAGATAGGACATCATTTCTCAGACTTGAGAAAGATACTATCTCACAGATTACCACTGTTGACTTAAATTATTTAAATTAGGATATTTCTTAAATATCAACAAGTACTCATCCTACTATAAAACCTAAGGTGGGCTCACAAATAAGTAGAAAGCAAACAACGAGCCAACACAATTAAAACCGACTGATGGGATGGATGATGTTATTCTGTAAAAATTAATGCAGCTTCTTGACATGTTAGTTTTAGGGAGTGCCAAGCCGTGCTTCTTGGCATCTAGAGTCCACCATATGCCGTGCCATCATTCCACTCGCCTACCAGCTTCCTCTCGTCTAGACATGGTGAAGGGGAGAACTGGAGACTGGATGTAGCCCCTGACATGTCCCATTTGCCCCTCACTGTGGATATTTCTCTCTTTTCCACACCCAGCTCGGCTAGAGAGCAGTCTGGTTCCTGAGTAGGGACAGCTGGGGACTGAGAAAATGAAAGAAAGAGACAGACACAGAGACAGAAGGGAAAAGCTGGGGCTGGGTGGGAACGCTGTCCTCTGATGGAGGGATGGGGACAGGGACCCAGAGCCGGTACAGCCTGTTTATACAGCAAAACAAAACAAAAGAAAACAAACAACAAAAAAACAGGAAGTTTTACTAAGAGTCAGGACAAAGGAGATTATGTGCATTCTTGAGTGGGCCTGCATCATATTCATTCCTGGTGCTTGGCTGGATTTAAATAACAAAACCTACCCTCTGGCACCTAGGCTGAAGGTCAAGCTGACAACACTCCTGCCTTTTGGCAAAGTGTGTTTTCAAGACGTGGCTTCGCCAAGGCCACTGGATTCAGCTGACATAATTAAAGAAATGCCCATGTGCCTTCCCAGGTGCTCCCTACACCTCACAGTCTTCCTTCTTTTTTCAATGACTTGCAAGTAGAAAAGAACCTAGGAATTTCACAGGAAGTTTGCTTTTTGGCTTCTCCTGGAGTTGGGTGGTGGCCCCTTCCAACCTGAGCCCTGGCTTCTCGTTGTTCCCCAGCCCCACATCCCTGGCTGTACTCAGTTGTGCAAGCCACCAGCCCCGGTGGTGCCTCCTTAATCCACTGCCTCCTCTTCCTCTAAATCAGTGGTTCTCAACCTGTGGGTTGCGACCCCTTTGGGGGTCAAACGACCCTTTCACAGGGGTCGCCTAAGACCATCGGAAAATGCAGATATTTATATCACGATGCATCACAGTAGCAAAATTTCATGGTTGGGGTCACCACCCCATGAGGAACTGTATGCAAAGGTCGAGGCCTTAGGAAGGTTGAGAACCGCTGCTCTACATTTTAGCGAACACCAGGTAGACCGAACCATCAGACCAACTGCATGGCTGGCAGCGACAGAGGAGAAGGAGGGGCCAGCCAGGAGCGGGAGACTCTGCTAGGAGAGAGAAAAGGCAGTGTGACCAGGGAACCTCTAGCACTCAACAGACACTCCATCCAAAACCACGGTGGACAATGCCCTAAGTATCTAATGGTGAAGGCGATTCAAAACAGAGCTGGTTTTTTCCTTTACGAACAAAGAGCACTTAAATAACACAGCCGTCTCCGGCAGACGGCAGAAAGGAGCCATTCATGCCGGGAGCGTGAAGGCTGGCTTTCGCTTCCAGCAGGCTGCCGGCGCAGGGTGTGAAAACGGCTGTTTCCTCCCGCTCCTCCTCTCTGTGCGGCACGCAGTCACCCGGTCAGCGCTTTCCCTGCCAATGTTTGCCCGCCTCGCAGATCGCTGCGGCCGCTGGCATCCGCTGACGCCGATCTCAAGCGAACTTGCAACAAAGCCGCGTCTTGTCTTGATTGCCCACTTGGCCTGCTGCTGTCTGTCCGTTGCGACATTTCTGTCTGTCCTCGGGTCTTTGGGAATGAACGGACTCTGGTTTCATCAGACCTCTCGTCTCCTCACCCGTTCTCTTGGTGCCCCTTCACATTTTTTTAAAAATATATTTTATTGATTTTTTTACAGAGAGGAAGGGAGGAGGGATAGAGAGCCAGAAACATCGATGAGAGAGAGACATCCATCAGCCGCCTTCTGCACACCACCCCCAATGGGGATGTGCCCACAACCAAGATACATGCCCTTGACCGGAATCGAACCCGGGACCTTTCAGTCCGCAGGCCAAAGCTCTATTCGCTGAGCCACACCCGTTTTGGCCCCTTCACATCTTGATAGGCTGTGTGCAACCTTTTAATCAAGTGTTTACAGCTAGTGGCCCTCCCCCTGCCCCCGGCACTTCCCAGCGTGTGGTATTTGCATGACATTAATATGCAGAGGAGATGAAATGCAACACTTCCTTGTTCCGTTGAGAATTCATAGTTTCAGGGCTGGAGATGGGCTGGCGTGTTTTTAATAGGTTTTTGTAACACCACGCTTTGCTCCCGGGTTCGAAAGCAAGAATATTTCCCAGATGTTTGCCTGCCTCTGTTCTAGTTTGCTTCCTTCCTTTTCCTTCCTCTTTCTCTCTTGCCCTGGATGGGGATCCGGACCGGATGGCCCCAAAATATGGCATCTTGGCATATGTATGTTCATCTGAAAGCAGCCACTCTGACTCCCTCCTTCACCCCTGAAGCCGGTCATAAAACCCTCCTGGGGGCGGGGCCTGTATTCCTAGCGGGAAAGAGCGAGGTGTTAGAACAGCCCTAACTAACAGGCTTCGCTCCGTTTCCCCCAGCTGCCTACACTGCCCTCATCGGAGTGACCTCCCCCCTCCCCCCACCTTCCTCGCACCAGCGTAAGAACACTCACGTCCCGCTGGTCCTTTGGATCTTCCTTTCCTTGCGAAGGCTCCCAGGTCACGTCAAATTCACACTAAGGGAGCATGCGTGCTTCTCTCTGTCCATCTGTCTTTGTCAGTTGAATTTCCAGGCCTAGCCAGGGACTTCCAGAAGGTCAAGGAAAACTATTTCCTGTTCTGCACCCTGTCTGTTTACCAGGGGCTTTGGTGGATAATAACGCATCAATGTCGGTTCATCTGTTGTTACAAATCCACCCTCTGGTGCAGGAGGTATGTGACATGGGTATGTTCCTTTAGGGGTATTTGGGAACTCTCTGTATTTCCTGCTCAACTTGGCTGTGAACCTAAAACTGCTCTTTAAATTTTTTTTTTTTTTTACAGAGAGGAAGGGAGAGGGATAAAGAGTCAGAAACATAGATGAGAGAGAGACATCGGTCAGCCGCCTCCTGATACATGTATCCAGCCGCAACCAGGATACATGCCCCTGATTGGAATCGAACCTGGGACCCCTCAGTCCGCATGCCGACGCTCCATCCGCTGAGCCAAACCAGCCTCGGCTAAAACTGCTCTTTAAAAAAAAAAAGTCTAGTACATAAATATTTTAAATAATTCAATATGCACCTACTCTATGGTTTTGGCATTCCATTCCTAGGTATATACACAGAACAATGAAAATGTGTGCCCACCCAAAGGTTGGTACACAGATGCCCACAGCTTTATTCAGGTGAACTAATAACTAGAAACAGCCCAAGTGTCCATCCGTGGGTGGGTGGGTGGGTGCGTGGATAAACACGCCGGGGCGCTCCTCCAGGATGAGATGCATGCTGGGTATGAAGGGGAGAGTAATCTCCCAGCCTCTCCCACTCTCAGAGGAAAGAACCTTGGCACACTCATTCTGTGAGCGCTGGTGCCTGGTGAGGGTGAATAGGGGTGCCATGGACTGCTTTGGGCCGTGTCCCCACCCCCAGGGAGTGTCCCGACGTGCCACATGGGGACAGACCCACCGGAAGTCACTTGCTCCTTTTCTGGGCCCCAAAATACGCCCTAGAGCCTTCCTTCAGCTTGCTCTTGCGTCCTCCACCCAACACGCAGGGGGAGGGAGGGCCCAGTGATATTCTCAAGGAGCCAACAGTGAGATCAGAACGGGAGAGGGATGTGGGATTGAAAAACGCTCCTGCCTCACCTCTCTTACACCCTTTCATGGGGTCTTCAAAGAACGGGAACCTCTTTGAGCAATAGCTGCTCCGCTTGCAGCCTATTTCACTTATTGCTGATTGCATAACAAATGGCTCCAATATTTAGTGGCAGAAACGACAGTGATTTCCTATTTCTTGGGATTCTGTGGGAGGAGTGGGCTAACGTGATTCCTGTGGTGTGGGAGGCGCGGAGTGGCTCACTGTTGGTGGACAAATGGTCCTCCACGTGGTGGCTTGAGCTTCCTCCTGGCATGGCAGCTAGTTTCCAAGAAGAAACACTGCAAGAGTGCAAAATCATAAATTAATAGGACTTCCTGCAGCTCAGGCCTGAGACTAGAATGGTGTCACTTTTACCACATTCTGTGGCTTAAACCAGACGCCAGGGCAGCTCAAGTTCAAAGGTAAGGAGCTAGCTAAGCCCGTGAACATAAGGCGGCATGGGGGCCCATCACAGTGACAGTCAACCTCCAGAAATGGCCCAGAGGGAGGGAGAGATGACAGAGGGAAGAGGACATTTTTTTGTTGTTGGGGGAGAGGAGAAAGGGGGGTGATGGGTCTATTTTGACCTTGACGGTGGGGATGGTTTTGCAGGTGCTGCACACATCCAACTTATCAAACGCTACACTTTCAATTTGTGCAACTTATTCTATCCCTATCCCACCTCCATAGCACCATTTTTGAAAGAAAACAAACTACTTACAGAAGAGAGAAATGGTTTAGTCAATTACGGTAGGCCCATTAGTGGAATCTTTTATCGCTGTCATCAGTGATAAGAGCCTGAAGTCGTGCTGAGAAATTCTGATCCACAGGCCAAGTGAAAAGAGCAGTATGAAATTCTGGGTGCACTGGACATTTTATAAACATGTGAGTGTGCGTGTGTGTGTGTGTGTGTGTGTGTGTGTGCGCGCGAGCACGTGCGTCTGCCAGATGAAAATACCTTCACCGGGGAGGTAAGAGAGCACGCATGTCCCCCTTTCATTGTCTACACTTTCTGCCATGTTGCTGTTTGCTCTGTGATTCATCTCCTGATCCTTGCGTTGGGCATTCACTCAATTATCTGCAGTTCAGGCTCTGGCCTTGCAGATCTTGCGCCCATCAGTCTGTCCGCCCGTCCATCTGTCTGTCTGTCTAAAGCACTTTGTTCCTGACACGGGGCAGCCTGCACTGGGCATTAGATGGGGCCGAGCGCTCGGTCCTCTTCGGTGCTAACGGCAGGCGCGCTCCTGCTCCCACCAAGAGCCGTCACAAACTTAACAGGTCCTATGTCCCAACTGCTTCCTCACGAGCCATCCCTGCCACTTCCCTGGTCTTGTGACGCCGGTTTAGCAAGCGCCGTGCCTCTGAGTCACGGCCAGCTGCCAGCCCCTGCCTGTGCCCAGCTGCTCGCCATCCAGCAGAGCGCACCAGGCCTCAGCGCAGCCTGCCTGCCTCGCAGCCTCCAAAGATAGCAAGACCGCGACTGCGGTGGCAGCTGCACTTCCCCCTGCCCTCCGTCCTGCCTCCTTCCTGACACCATCTTTTCCCCAGAGAGGGGGAGGCATGCTCTTATTCTGTCCTCCATGTCACTCAGGCGATTCCCCCGGGAGATGGGCTTGGCAGACCAGCGCCAGACACGGGGAGAGCAGAGACTGCGGCCTTTTAATCACACCTATGGGCTCCAAGTACAGCGGTACCTCGAGATACGAGTGCCCTAACATACGAGATTTTTGAGATACGAGCCATCGAGCGAGGGATTTTTGCTTTGAAATCCGAGCAACATTTGAGATAGGAGTCATCACGCGGATCGGCCGGCTGCCCACGACCCACCAGTTTACCGCGACTCGAGCGTCTCATAGTTTCCCACGCCTCAAGGTTACGGAAAGAATTAAACTCGTATCTCGAGGTACCACTGTACCCACTCTGCCCGCTGAGATGCTGCCGGCTGTCTGCTTCAGGCCAGCCCTGCCCCTCCGGATGGCGAGCGTGAGAGACAGCCGGTGGCAGGCTGACACTTGCAGTTTCGTGGGCCAGAATGAAGTGTGGGGGGCAGGTCCACGATGAAGGAATTCAAGCCAGAGCCAGAGCGGGGCCTGCCAAGTCCCTGTCGCCTGCGGCAGATGGAGTGACAGAGGGGGAGGGTGGAGACTGAGGGTGTCGGGGTGCGGGAGGCCACATCTGCAGCCAGCCAGCCACGTCCTCTGTCGGGGAGGCTTTGAGCGGTGAGCAGGCAGCTGCTGTCTGTCAAACCGCTCCTCAAGGCGGCCAGGCTAAAACTCAACTCCACGCGACAGAAGGGCCAGCGTGCCATTGCACTCATTTGTCCTTAAAACGGGGCTTCTTTTCCCAGCAGGAGGCCTTTGCTCTGAGTTCTCTGCTTGTCCGCAGCCCCTCCCCCTGTCTTGTTGACTCCCCGCCTTAACTTGGCATAAAACTGTTTGCAGAAGTAAGTTTTGCCTGTGACTCTGGCCGTTGAACAGTTCCAGGGCTGGGGGACACGTGGGTGAGAGACGTCAGGGAGTGTGTGGTGGTCTGCTAGGCGGCAGCGGGTACCCTCGCCCTTCCTCTCTCCTCTTCTCTGTGCCTGGCCTCCAGCAGGCAGAGAAATGCAGGCAGGGCCCGGGGCACACCTACTGCCCCCAGCATGTTCTGGAAGGAAGTGGAATACCAAAAAGCCTTCCTCGAGGTGCTCATGATTTACATAACAAATGTTTCTTTTCTCTCTCCGTTTCACTATTAGACTGAATACAGTCAGTCCTCCTTATAGAGGCGCTTGGTTCCTGGGTGCCCAAGAGGACCCCCAAATCTGAGGATGCCCGTATCCCTGATATAAAACGGCATCATATTTGCAAATGGCTTACACACATCCTCCCGTCTACTTTAAGTCATCTCTACATTCCTTAGAGTACCCAATACAATGCAAAGGTTGTATAAACAATTGTCATACAGGATAGTGTAGGGGAAAATGTCTATTTAGTATAGACACAACCATTAATAGGCCTAACTACATAGCATCAGTGTAACTTTTTTCTGGAATATTTTTGATCAGAGGTTGGTTGAATCCCTGCATGTGGAACCCATTAATAGGGAGAGCAGACTGTCTTTCAAAACAGCTGGGAGAAAGTTGTGAAGCCGAACCCTCAATGATGTAAAATCCCATTTGTGCCTCATCCAGAAAGCTTTCTTTGCAAGCACAAACGGGGCGACGTGTTGTTGTTGTTGTTGTTGTCATAGGAACAGGCCACCAGGATGCAGGGACCTACCCTCTGGCTGCTTAGCTAGCCGCAGGGTTTCCTGGTGCCTTGCTCTTTTCAACTGAGCCCTTGAGTGTGGCTCTTCCACAAAATACCATGGCCTGGGCAAGTCTATTTTGAAGAAGTGGCATTAGAAGGCACTCAAGGGGCCAAAGAGTCGCATGTGGCTCTAGAGCCGCAGTTTGCCGACCACGGGTCCAGCCTCTTGCTCTGGATCTCTAACAAGTGAAAGAAAATCTAAAACCTTTATTGCCAGTGCTCAGACTGTCTGAGGGATTTCAAACATCATCACTTTTTTAGATGCCAGACTAGCAATTTTTAACCTTAAAAGAGTAATCTTGATGCATAAAACTAGCTCCCTCAGTTTTAAAAATTCGGCTCTCAAAAGAAGTTTCAGTCGTTGTACTGTTGATGTTTGGCTCTGTTGACTAATGAATTTGCTGACCACTGGGCTGGACCATATAGCATAGGTCCTTGGTTGGCAAACTGCGGCTTACGAGCCACATGCGGCTCTTTGGCCCCTTGAGTGTGGCTCTTCCACAAAATACCACAGCCTGGGCGAGTCTATTTTGAAGAAGTGGCTTTCGAAGAAGTTTAAGTTTTAAAAAGTTGGCTCTCAAAAGAAATTCCAATCGCTGTACTATTGATATTTGGCTCCGTGGACTAATGAGTTTGCCGACCTCTGGCCTAGATGTTCTGCTGAGACAGGTGAACCGTGGCTGTATTTGAATGTCCTTTATGTAAAATACGGTGCTGGTAATATATGCCCCCAAGCCTCATTTGTTCGAGTGCCTTCAGAGCATGCTCGAGTCTTACTAAAGATTCTGAAAACCAGAACATGCCTGGTCCCTATGCCGGCTGGGCCAATGACAAGTCCTGTGACTTCCAGAGCGCCAGTGCTATGGGTCTGTAACTGTCAACATGCAGTCTTGTTTTCATTTTCTTTTTAAAAAAATATTTTTATTGATTTCAGAGAAGGAGGGAGAAAGAGAAAAACAGCAATGATGAGAGAGAATCATTGATTGGTTGCCTCCTGCACACCCCACACTGGGGACTGAGCCCACAACCCAGGCAGTGTCCTGACTGAGAATCGAACAGTGACCCTCTGGTTCCTAGGTTGATGCTCTACCACTGAGCCACGCTGGACGAGCTTGTGTTTCTTTTATCTCCCCGCCCCCAGTCACCTTACTGAGCATCACATGGCAACTCCTGCACAGCTCCGGGGGTGCCACTATGGCTGTCATTATGTTGGCTCCACTTACACATCTGCTTTCCCTAGAAGCATGTCTTTAGCCTCATTCCGAATTTTCCATTCTTTTTTTTTTTTAATATATTTTATTGATTTTTTACAGAGAGGAAGGGAGAGAGCTAGAAAGTCAGAAACGTCAATAAGAGAGAGACATCAATCAGCCGCCTCCTGCATGCCCCACACTGGAGATGTGCCCGCAAGCAAGGCACATGCCCCCGACCAGAATTGAACCTGGGACCTTTCAGTCCACAGGCCGACGCTCTATCCACTGAGCCAAACCAGTCTCGGCCAGGGTCTTCCATTCTTGCAGGATTATCTTTTCTGCCGCACCCAACATCAATTGTTGACATTTCTTTTAACCGCACAGGCAATAAATTCTTGCCTTTCCTCCCTTGGAGAGAGAAAGAAGAAAACACAGCAGCTGAGGGAGACTCTGAAACCTTCAAGGTCAGGTCCTGGTGTAGCAGCTCATCTCTATCTCCTCCGAGATCAAAATAAGAGGCAGTCCATTTGCTTGCCAGGGGCAGTGAGTAGACCTAGAAAGAACTCCCAGATAAGGAGGGTTTCTAAACAGGGGGATAAATTGCCTGCTGGGATAGCATCTCCTCCCCTGGAGGTATTTAGAAGCTGGAGCAAGAGCCAAACAGGACTTGAGAGCCATGGGTTTGTGTGGACAGAGAAGAATCAGGCTGTGTCTGCTCAGGAGGATGTGGGGAGCAGCTAGCTGACTAAAATCCGTCTTTCCCCTCCTTCCGCATCTTCTCAAGCAACTCAAATAAACCAGGCCAGCAGGGAGAAATGCCTTGCATTGTACATTTCCAATATGCTTTTGTTACTTCCGCTGGTTCTCCCAGTGGCAACGCCCATGAGTTAGATGGGAAATCCCGTGTTGTTGTTGTTGTTGTTGTTGTCATAGGAACAGGCCACCAGGATACAGGGTCCTGCCCTCTGGCTACTTAGCTAGCCGCAGGGCTGGGCCTGGTCAGGGTTTCCTGGTGCCTTGCTCTTTTTAACTGACGCTCAAAATCTCTGAATCGGGTGAAGGATTGGGGATGGTGGGGATTCCACCATGATTTAAATTACTTTTCTAAAAAATGTTTGATGTGTTTTAAAATGGACCTAATAGTCCTGGCCGGGTTTGCTCAGTTGTTAGAGCACCAGCTTACAGACTAACAGGTCATGGGTTTGATTTCTGGTCAAGGGCATGTACCTCAGTTACAGGCTGGGTCAAGGTGCGTGTGGAAGGCAACCAACTGATGTGTCTCTGGTCTCTCTCTATTCATCTATCATTATCTATTATCTATCATCTATCTATCTTCTATCTATCTATCTATCTATCCATCCATCCATCCATCCTCCCTCCCTTCCACTCTCTCTAGAAATCAATGGAAAATTATCCGTGGGCGAGGAATTTAAAAACCACCAAGGACCTACCTAATGCGGACTTTCCACCTTCTCTCCTTGTTACGATTTGGCTGGATGGCGGAACGGTTTGACTTCCAACTCCGCTCATTAGAACTGACACAACTGCGGATGGAACCACATCAGGGGAAAGAAAAGCCCAGAGCGAGAGCGAGAGGGAGCTCTCCGCTGCCTCATTTCATGGTCTACTTCCCAGCGAGGCAGCGTCCCAGGGGCTCCACTCCGAGCCAGCAACTCCAGGGAACTCATTGTGGGGAAGCGGCTGCAGGCAGACAGGCCAGACGATCTGATTACAACTTCATCGTCCAACACTGGCCCCGCCTCGCTCCTGGCCTTGAGGAAATGTAGACTGAATTTTAAACATCATGGGAACCTCGTTATGTCTTTCCTACGGACATGGAGTCAAAGAAGGGAGGAGCTGCGTCTCCCCGGCAGGTTTCTTTTCCAGGGGGGTGGAGGGTGGCAGGGAGAGCTGGCACGGAATCGGCTGCCAGTGTTCACCCTCCCAGCGCCCCTGCCAGCAGCCTCACCTATTCTTGTTTTAGGGCGCAGGCGTGTTTCGGAGAGCCAGGTATAAGTCAGCAATGTCTGCAGAAACCAGGGAAATAAGTATTTCCTGTATTTAATATTTTTTTGTAGGAAATATCAGTCTGGAGCTGGAGAAGAAGGGGTTATATTATTCTGTTTTAACATATACACATAGCAATACACACGTGTTTGTAAGTCCCTCAGACATACGCCCTCCTCTGATTTAAATAATTAAATCTGTGTGTGCCTGCGTGTGAACACACCATATGATTAAACACACACACAGGTTTTAGTGTGTGAGCAGAACTGAAGCGGCATTCATTCCCAAGGTCACTCACAGTCCAACACGGCTCCTGGGGCCCAGCCATGTAGTACGGCTCCCAGCAAGCAGGAAGGAGGAGGAGGAGAGAAAAGACACGGTCCCTCTCCAGCAGCTGCACATGTGACCTCGGCTTCTGTCCCATTGGCCGGAATGTTATTAAGAGAGCCCGACAAATATGGTCTTCTATTTGGGGGTGCCTTGTTCTCAGCTACTGATTAGGGGTTCTGTCCCTGTTGAAAAAGGGAAGAAATGACATTGGGAAACAACTAGCACCTCCTTTTTTTAAAAAATATATTTTATTGATTTTTTACAGAGAGGAAAGGAGAGGGATACAAACTAGAAACATCGATGAGAGAGAGACATCGATCAGCCGCCTCCTACATGCCCCCCATTGGGGTTGTGCCCGCAACCAAGACACATGCCCTTGGCCAGAATCGAACCCGGGACCCTTCAGTCTGCAGGCCAACACTCCATCCACTGATCCAAACCGGTTTTGGCACAACTGGCAGTTTCTGCCACTCAGATGGCCTCAGCCGTCCTCTCACTGCCACCCTCTGCCTCACTGAGCCAGCAGCATCTGCTCCGATGACACAGGGAAAGTCGCAGTGACAGTGGCTTCCAGGGAGCCAGGTGCTCGGCCTGCTGCGGCTAAGCACGGCCCGGGGGAGGTCACCCTTCTCTGCTCCACCCTTTCGTGGACATTTCTTCTCCAGCACCGTCTCTGCTGTCGTCCCAGGGGTGACCTGGTTCACGGCTCTCTGCCCAGCAGCCCTGCACCACAAACTGCAAGTCAGCATCTTTCCTGCTGCAGGGATGGCTTGTGTCCTGCGGATCCTGGCTGCCTGTGACATTCAAGGCATCAGAGAAACGGAGACGTGCCTGGGAGGGTTCCGATTCTATAAATGGGGGAAGGACTGGAAGAGGAAAAGGCGTCCAAGGAGTTGAGTCACGCTGTGAGGCCACAGGCTCTGTCCCTTCTGATGTCACCACGGGACTGGCAGACACGAGACTTGAGAGAAGAACAGCAATGACTAGATTCTTTAGAGCAAAGGCAAAGGAATGATTCTCTCTCTCTCTCTCTCTCTCTCTCTCTCTCTCTCTCTCTCTCTCTCTCTCTGATAAGAAGCAAATAATAGCCGAAACCGGTTTGGCTCAGTGGATAAAGCGTCGGCCTGTGGACTGAAAGGTCCCAGGTTCCATTCTGATCAAGGGCTTGTATCTTGGTTGCAGGCACATCCCCAGTAGAGTGCGTGCAGGAGGTGGCTGATCGATGTCTCTCTCTCATCGATGTTTCTGACACTCTATCCCTCTCCCTTCCTCTCTGTAAAAAATCAATGAAATATATTTTTTTTAAAAAAAAGAAGAAGCAAATAATAATCCCATTAGCACCCGCCACTTAGGTAGGTTCTGTGCAAGCCCTTGTGCAACCAGAACCGCACCGGCGGTTATTTTCAGAGACAAGCCACGTTTTCCTGATCCCTGGGGGGATCCAGAATCCCTCCGGACTCAAAAGCCTTTGGAAAACAAAAACAGAACTGATTGCCAGTAAAGCACAGCCCCCGAGGGCCCAGCGCGCAAAGGCTGCCGCCGCCGCAGCCACGGTCCCGGGGACCACATTGTGCCCGGATTCCTGGTTTGCTGGTCAGACAGAAAAGCACCCACCAATTGGCTGTGGCCACAGAGGCCAACCACACGCACATGGGCAGGGCTGGCAGAATAAAAGCAACAGAGACGGGGAGCGACAGGCTGCGGTGGAAAGCTGGGTGTGATTCGAAGTGGCCACGGCAGTTGGGAGCAGCGGATACTGCGGTGGAGAAGCCAGTGGATGATGAAGCGACAGATAGCAGCTCTGTGGTCTGTGGGGTGGCAACAGTTCTCTGTCTCTCTCTCTTCCTGTTCCTCTCTCTCTCTCCCCCTCCCCCCTCCAATACAAGAGTCCTTAGAAACAGGGAAGACTCGGGAAACAGCAGCTTCGTGCCCTGCCTTGAGGGCATGGGCCTGCAGCTGCCAGGGGACTCATTTGGCGGGAACTCAGGGGCATCTTACCTGACCTGCCCGCCTCTACAATTTCCTGCCAGAGGCTGCCACTCGAGTGCCTACAGGGCCCAGGCAGGTAATGTGAACGTGCCAAGTAGGGCAGGTGTCAGGCAGAGAGAGGGGTAGGGACCATGACAAATGGAAAGAGTACATCCCATGGAAAGGCATCCAAATGTCCATTTTCTTAGGAGACCATGTGAATTGAAAGAGACACGTATTGGGGCCAAATACGGCCCACAGGTGCCCTGCCTATGTCCTCTGGGCTCCACGGGGGTGTGTGCAACACTCGGGGAGACTAATGACAGGAACGGGGGCCCTGAGTGGCCAACATGTTGGTGAAGCTCTTTCAGGCGACCAGGACCCATGGGACCCAAGGGGCAATAGTGGGCGCATCTGGGGAGTAAGCGAGGTGACATGGCTTCACCAATCACAGAGAACGCCCAGGGATCAAGAGCTCCACAGATAAAGGCCAACGGGGGAGGGGCCTGGCCGTCTACTGTTCCCTTAGTAACAGCCCTGGTGGCTGCCTGCCCTGGAGTTAGGGTTCTCCGGTCAGTACACTCTTCGACTTTCTTCTTCTCCAGCTCTCGGTTTCTGCTTATGGCTGACTTATCAATGCATATCCACTGCTCAGCTATGACCTGTCTTTCTTGTGGTTCTGCATTCTTGTCTCACTCAACTGCTGTCTCAGAGACAAGCCGGGGGACAGCTACACAGTGTCATTGCCGGGGAGAGTGCGCACGCCTCGCCACCTCGCAGGCTGTTCACTGATTCACGGATGGGTGCTTTGGGTGACTAGCTTTGGCCTGAAAATCCCAGTCACCCGGACTCATTTGTAAAGAACCAATAGTGCCTTTCCTCGGAAGGGGCTGTGGGCCCAGCGGGTCCTTGGAGTGACATGCCCATGCCACCAAGATATCTGAAACTGTATTCGGGCTACTCTCTTTATGGAGGCAGGGAAAATCAGTGGGCATAGACTAAGAAATCCAGCGTAACTGCCAAGTAGAAGGGAAGAGAGGCTGCTCAAACTAGTCTTCTTTCTGTAGCAGTGAAGGTTGAATTTGTCTCAGTCTGCAGGCCGACACTCTATCCACTGAGCCAAACCGGTTTTCGGCCATAAGCTACTTTTAACTGTTTTTTTTAAATATATATATATTTATTGATTTTTTTACAGAGAGGAAGGGACAGGGAAAGAGAGCTACAAACATTAATGAGAGAGAAACATCGATCAGCTGCCTCCTACACACCCACGGCTGGGAATGTGCCCGCAACCAAGGTACATGCCCTTGACCGGAATCGAACCTGGGACCCTTCCGTCTCCAGGCCGATGCTCTATCCACTGAGCCAAACTGGCTTCGGCTTAACTGGATATTCTGTTTGATTTCATTTCCCAGCCTGCCTTGCAGGTAGGGTGACACTCTCCAAGCCAATGAGATGTTAAGGGGAGAGTCTACAGTGAACATAGGTGGGTTCTTTCAAAGCTGCTGCTATCAGAATAACAGAATACCCAATTAAGAGTAGCTTATGGCCCAAAACCGGTTTGGCTCATTGGATAGAGCGTCGGCCTGCAGACTGAGGGGTCCCGGGTTCGATTCCGGTCAGGGGCACATCTCCAGTGGGGGGCGTGCAGGAGGCAGCTGATCAATGTGTCTCTCTCATCGATGTTTCTAACTCTCTATCCCTCTCCCTTCCTCTCTGCAAAAAATCAGTAAAATATATTTTTAAAAAAAGAGTACAGAGTTAGGTGGTCATCGGTCCTGGTTCAGCATCTCTGTGATAGGAGGGCAGCCATCACTGAGATTCATTTGGCTTGTGCTTCATGGTTACAAGATTGCAGATCCAACATTGCCATCTGGGTTCAAGGAAGGAAGAATGGGAGAAGGCCCTGGACGGCAGAAATTTTCCCTTTAATTGCAATAGCGAAGCTTTGAAAGAACCCACCTGTGTCCACCGTAGACTCTCCCCTTAACATCTCATTGGCTTGGACAGTGCCACCCTAACCGCAAGGCAGGCTGGGAAATGAAATCAAACACCTACCACTCCAACTATACTGACAGCATTCTGCTTCTTGTCCATAGGGATTTTCTCATACTGTATGCGCACCTATATATTTCCGCTCCAATGTATCACACAGCATTGGGTGCCTCAGGCAGGAAGAGTGAGGTGACAAAACAAAACAAAAACATGTAGAAAAGATATATGGTTATTTATTTATTTTTTGATTTAATAAATCTTTATTGTTCAGATTATTACAATTGTTCCTCTTTTTTCCCCCCATAGCTCCCTTCTACTGGGTTCCCACCCCACCGTCTGTCCTTACCTCCCTCCACTACCCTCATCCATAGGTGTATGATTTTTGTCCAGTCTCTCCCTGCACTCCCCTCACCTCTTTCTCCCTGAGAATTGTCAATCCACTCCCTTTCTATGCCCCTGATTCTATTATATTCACCAGTTTATTCTTTTCATCAGATTTTTAATTAACTGGATTTTAGATTCACTTGTTGATAAATATGTATTTTTTATTCATAATTTTTATCTTTACCTTTTTCTTTTTCCTCTTCTTAAAGAGTACCTTTCCCATTTCATATAACACTGGTTTGGAGTTGATGAGCTCCTTTAGCTTTTTCTTATCTGTGAAGCTCTTTATCTGCCCTTCAATTCTGAATGATAGCTTTGCTGGGTAGAGTAATCTTGGTTGTAGGTTCTTGCTATTCATCACATTGAATATTTCTTGCCACTCCCATCTGGCCTGCAGTTTCTATTGAGAAATCAGCTGACAGTCATCTGGGTGTTCCCTTGTAGGTAATGAACTGTTTTTCTCTTGCTACTTTTAATATTCTCTCTTTGTCTTTTGCTCTTGGCATTTTAATGATGATGTGTCTTGGTGTAGTTCTCTTTGGATTCATTTTATTTGAGGTTCTGTGTGCTTCCTGGACTTGTAAGTCTATTTCTTTCACCAGGTGGGGGAAGTTTTCAGTCATTATTTCTTCAAATAGGTTTTCAGTATCTTGCTCTCTCTCTTCTTCTGGAACCCCCATAATTCTGATGTTGCTACACTTGAAGTTGTCCCAGAAAGTCCTTACACTATCTTCATATTTTTTAATTCTTTTTCCTTTTTGCTTTTCTGGTTGGGTATTTTTGCTTCTTTGTATTTCAGATCTTTGACTTGATTCTTACAATCCTCTAGTCTGCTGTTAGATCTCTGTATATTATTTTTTATTTCAGCCAGTGTATGCTTAATTTCTAGTTGGTCCTTTTTCATATCCCGAGGGTCTCACTAAATTTATCAGCCTTTTCTAGAAAATTCTTGAAAAACCTTATAAGCGTGGTTTTGAACTCTATATACAGTAGTTTGCGTTCCTCCATTTCTTTCATTTGTGACCTGTTTCTTGTCTTCACATTTTGGCTGCTTCCATGAGTTGATAGAGTGGCTCTGTGTGCTAGGTGTCCTATAGGTCCCAGTGGCTCGACCTCCCCAGTTACCTGAGGTGGACACTCTTGGTGCACCCCTTTGTGGGCTGTGTGCATAGTCTTATTGTATTTTTGTTGTAGTTTTGAAATTGTTTTGTGAGGCAGCAGCTTAGGTGTTTACCTGTGCCGCCATCTTGGTTTCTCCCAAAAAGGCATAGGTTTAAATACCAACACCACCCCTTTACTGACTCTGTAATGTGAAAGCAATTAGCCTTGCTGAATGTCATTCTACTGGTAGGTAGAAGGGGATACTAGACACCTCCCTTGCAGGGCTGTCGTTAAGATTGAATATGATAGTATATTTACAGCTCCTGGCCCTGGAGAGATACCGATATGGTTACTATTTCATTGTGGGGTGCTGTCATCTATTGGATGGGCACGTGGTAGGTAGATGCATAGTAGGAAGCAGTACAGCTTGAAGGTCAAAAGCATAGGCCTCAAAATCAGACTGCTGGGCCAGACCATTAACTAGCTGTGTGACCTTGGAAAAATTACTCAGCCTCTCTGAGCTTCAATTCCCCTCTCTGTAAACTGGAGATAATAATAGGACATATCTCAGAGAGGTGCATTTGGAAGCAAAAAAAAAGATAGTGGACACGTTACACACAAAACACTCAGCCCTGTGCTGGCAGAGGCACGCAGGTGGTGAGTGCTGGCTATTATTACTATTGTTTTTTTCCTCCCTGGGCCCAGAACTAAAGCCTATTGAACCAGGAGCGCAAGTGCCTTCCTACTGAAACATTTTTAAAACCAAGTAGTCCTCAATCCTCTGCAAGTCACAACTATGAGAGGAGGAATCAGCCCCACACAAGAAAATGGCCCTGGACCTACCTAGTTTGGCTCAGGGAATCGAAATGAAGGGTCCCGGGTTCGATTCTGGTCAAGGGCTTGATCCCCATTGTGTGTGTGTGGCGGGGGCTGGGGTGGGGTAGGAGGGGGGTGTGTGGAAGGGAGTGTGCAGGAGGCAGCCGATCAATGATTCTCTCTCATCATTGATATTTCTACCCCTTCCTCTCCCTTCCTTCCCTTACTCTGTGAAATCAATTTAAAACAATAAAAAATTAAAAATGCATATTAAGACAAAGAAAAGAAAACTGCCCTTACCTCCCTCCCAGGGTCCCTGGGAATGTCCTGTGATGCACCAGAGGCAGGAACGTTTGAACTCCACAAATCATTATCTAATCCCCAGCCCCCAGCACAAACACCGAGTGTCAGCAGAAAAGGTGGGAACATAACAGTTTTTCAAGTTGATGAATTCTTTTCATCTTCTAGGAACCGGACTCTCCCCCAAAATGGTTTTCATGGCTGCCCACGGCTCACAGTTGGGACCCCAGGCCTCTGGTCTCTTACTAAATCACGGCTCAGACGGTCAGGCCTGCCTTGAAGGCTTCATTAAAAATCATCTTTTCGGAGAGAACAATTGAGGAACAGACAGTGTTGTCAGTTTGACATTCGGGGCGCTAGAATCCTTTCAGGCTGCTGACGTCTACGTGTAAACAATGCGTTTAGGAACCAAACGGGCGCCTGATGAGTTTCTTTCTTCTCCCCAATTTGCATAGAGGAGAGGCGAGCGGAAAATGTAGTGGCAATCACATTTCCGCGGTAATGACACAACGAGGTGTGTTTTGATGGTGGATGGTGCTTAAATAATCATGAAAGCAGCAGCTGGCTCCTTTCTCTCTCGTGCAATTAGGAGCTATTTCTCCTGCCAGGAGTCCTCACAGCAATCATACCTGACGGCCCGTTTCCACGGTCTGTCTGCAAGACGATGCCATTTAAAAGGAGACACAGCATGTTTATTGCTCTGTGTCCGCATGACGCGACCTCAGAGAGGGGTTGCTGGCTGGGAGCAGAAAGCTGACTCCCCCCCCCCCCCGGCCCCCGCTGAGCAGGTGAGGGCTGTGCCTTCTAGGGATTGGAGAGGATGGTGCCAGGCGAGGTCCGTGCCCAGCACAGCCGGATGGTATCGCACACAGAGGCTCTGGGTGGGAAGGAGGAGAGAAAGTGAGCATTCGGGCAAAGAGGGACTGAGTTGCCATATGGAGCAGCGCTGAAAGGTCCCAGGTTCGATTCCGGTCAAGGGCATGTACCTTGGTTGCAGGCACATCTCCAGGGGGTGTGCAGGAGGCAGCTGATCAATGTTTCTCTCTTATCAGTATTTCTAACTCTCTATCCTTCCTCTCTGTTAAAAAATCAATAAATAGCACTTTCACAGGTCCTGCCCAGGCCGTGGGGCCAGGATTTGGTAGCTGGTGCTGAAAGAAAACCCTTGAGTGCATCTTTCCTGGCACTGTGCCAGGGGTAGCTGTCACTCGAGGGCACAGAGGAAGACAAATCCTTAGGGAAAAATTTATCGAAGCGATTTTGCATATTCTTTTATTGTCGTTACCTCCACTTTTCTGTGAAATTTTCTTTGAAAAGCCTGCAGTTAAAGGAATTAATATGGTCTAAAAAAAAATCAATAAAAATATATTTTAAAAATAAAGAATGCAAAATGCACCTGACCAGTGGGTCTCAGTGGTTGAGGGTCAACCTATGAGCCAAGAGGTCAAAGGTTTGCTTCCCAGTCAGGGCACATGCAGCTCAATTTCCAGTAGGGACATGCAGGAGGCAGGCCATCAGTGATTCTCTCTCATCATGGATGTTTCTCTCTCTCTCTCCTTCACCCTTCCTCTTAGGAATCAATAAAAATATATTTTTAAAAATGCAAAATGCAAGTTTCCCTTGAGGAAACTATTATGGATAAATGTCTAAGCTTATTATCTTCAAAATATGTTTAAACCCTCAAGACATTCTTATTCGTTGGCATCACTGTTTCTAGAAGTTCTAGCCACTAAAAGATGAGAAAATGCAGTGAGTAAACAGTATTATTGTTACTTGTAGGAGTTAATTAGAAATTAATTAATTAAGCAGTAAGGAGCCACTGCTAAAAATCATATTACAAATCTTTGAGGAAAAGCTCAGAGAAGATCACCCCCCGTGGGGCAGAGCCTCAGACGTCAACTTGCTCACTTAAGGCAAGTCTGACACTGAACTTTGTCTACACTCCAAGGTGAGATCAGAAGAAAGGAAACGTTTCTGAATGAACAGGGAGGGCTGAAAACTAAGGCTTCCTTATTTTTCACATCTCAAGAAGAAATCAGACTTTCCAGACAAGGGTCACTACTATGTATAAGAATCTTGGGTATATAGTCAAATGTCTCACATTTTTGACATTCTGATAATTCCTCATATCTTTCTCCCTATTACTACATACACACACACACACACACACACACACACTCAGATCCATGATAAAACTTTAATAAGAAAAGGGCCTATGAGTTTGCTTGCAGGAACAATAGTAATTAAGATCCATTCTACCTTACCACCAGATTTTTAAAAATATATATATATTATTGAGTTTTTTACAGAGAGGAAAGGAGAGGGAGAGTTAGAAACATTGATGAGTGAGAGACATCGATCAGCCGCCTCCTGCACACCCCCTACTGGGGATGTGCCCGCCACCAAGGTACATGCCCTTGACCGGAATCAAAACCGGGACCCTTCAGTCCACAGGCCGATGCTCTATCCACTGAACCAAACCGGTTTCGGCTTGCCACCAGATTTGAGAAACCCCATGGGGTTCAGAAGATGGTAGCAGTGACTGAGGTGATCACTGGGCTGGATCTGGGGAAACAGGATGCCATGCGTTCAAAATGTACCCGAAACTCCTCTTGGAAGTATAGCTAGGCCCAGCACAAGAGAATGGCCGGGAAGACAGGGATGGTAGCCTGAATCTTGGAGGTCATCTCAAGAACGTTAGAATAATTTTCTTTAGGTTTCACAATATCTCCATCAGAGCTTTCAGTACACGGATCCATAGAAGTGTGTCTGAATCTAAGAAGACTGCTTCATGGCAAGGCATACATTTTCCCCGTTGCCATGGAAACAGCACTGTGCTCATGTGTCAGGAGCTCTCTCATACACACAAGCATACTGTATATTAACATGTTCTCAGGGACATGCCTCTTATGCCGTCTCCTGGTGTTCTTCATACTAAGAAAGACATTCAGAGCGCCAGTTTTACTAACTCAGACCGTCTCATTGTAATCATCACCTTTGTTGACATTAACAATTCTGATTTTAGGTTTTTCTTCAACATGACCCCTCTTGGGAGTGAAATAACCTACTATTTACCCCATCACCTACCTCAGCCTTTCTCCCTCTTCTTAAAGGAACATAGTGAACATCCCACTATATTTAATGTATTGTATTATACAGAAACCTATTTGGGATGCTACTGAATTTCTTTGATGGATTTCACGTATTTTATTTTCTTAAATATTCTCTATCCGAAATACTGTTTATAACCGGCAAAAGCGCAATTAATGTCGACGAATCACACATTCAGGTGAGGAGGGGACTTACCGTTGTCCGGTGTGGTTTTCAATCTCTGCAAACTTGAAAAGAAACCACAGAAAACCTGAGGCAGACAAGTCCTGTATTTCGACAAGGATCCCCGGGCACCCACACTCTGACAGTGAATGACCCAGGTCCCGGAGGGGTGCAGGTGAGCCAGGACGCGGCCTGGGACCCCCTGCCAGCTGTGGGCTTTCACTTCAGCTGAACTGGGACGTGGAACCCTCACCTGTGAAACCAGCAGCTAGAACAGACGATCACCCAGCACCAAGATGCCATGGCCGGCCGGGCTGGTGGGGCCCAGAGGCTGGGCACCCCTGGCCCAGGAGGTGAGCAGGGACTCCCCGTCAGTCAGGGCACAGGCTGGGGTGCAGGCTTCCTTCCCAGTGGGGGCGTGCTGCAGGCAGCCGACAGACGATTCTCTCACTGTGGGTATTTCTATCTCCCGCTCCCTTCCTGCCTTCTGAAATCAAGAAGGAAAAACATTAAAAAAATTGATGCTAGGGCTGTTTTTCAGCTTCACAGCCAGGCGCAACAGAGGTGCGTGGGGAAACTGCACGGATGGGTGCAAAAGAGTGAAACCAGACCACCATCTTATACCGCCCGGGACTCGGACCCGTCGATTCGCGTCCAAAGGGTCTTCTCCTGGAGACAGAAGGGTGAGCGCTGGGGGTGCTGTGTGCATCCTTCATGCACAGCTCGCCCTTCCAGACCGCCTCCAGCTCTCCTTCCATCCGGCCCGCTAGTGCGGCACGTCCAGGTTAGAAATAAGCAAATACGAAGAAAGGAGCAAGGTGGGGGGAGTCTCATTTAAATAGTTCAGGCGGCTGCCTTAGGGTGGGACACGCTGCAGCAAAATGGGCAGCAAAGCAGGTGTCCCCAGTGGAAGCACAGCTGACAAGTCACATGTCTACATCACCGCCCTCTTAGGTCATGGGACAGAGGGAGGAGGCTGGTGATGCCACGTGGAGGCAGCCTGACGTTGGGAGGGAAATGTTCCTTCCACCTCAGCCAAGGTCCCGGTTCTGTTCTGTGGCCTCTGGGCGCCTGAAGCGGGGTGGGGGGCAGGGGCTTTGGGGGGCTTGCTCCTGGCTTCAGGGTGCTGACCAGGCGCAGGTCCCCTTCCAGCCCAAAAAGCCAGGTCAAACTGGGTCTGATCTACAGCCAACGAGAAACATAGGAGCAGAGGTGGAGTGTGTGTGTGTGTGTTGGTGTGTGTGTGTTGGTGTGTGTGTGTTGGTGTGTGTGTTGGTGTGTGAGTTTGTGTGTATGTGTGTGAGTGTTTGTGTGTATGTATGTGTGTGTGAGTGTTTGTGTGTGTGTGAGTGTTTGTGTTTGTGTGTATATGTATGTGTATGTGTGTGTGTTTGTGTGTGAGTGTTTGTGTATGTGTGTTTGTGTGTGTGTGTGTTTGTGTGTGTGTGTATGTGTGAGTGTCTGTGTGAGTGTGCGTGTTGTTGCCAGCTGTTCTTTTCGCTGAGACCATGTCTTTCCCCTTTGGGTGGTAAATGGGCGTCTTTAATGTACATAAAATGTACTGGTCCGTGTGCTGCCAAAGTCCGCCCGAGAGCCTGAGCTGAAGGACAAGCCTGTTTCTGTTCCTAGCTCCCCCGTGACCTGGTTTGCCAGTCAATGATTAATTTCCTTCGACCCGGAGAGAGAATGGCGAGCTTCGGAGACAGACGCAGTTCCTTCGGTGAAAGGAACCCACGTTCACCGAGCGCTATACTTTGGGCCAGGACCACGGTGGTGCTGTTTCCTCTCAGTGATGGCATCACAGTCTTAGGCGCTCGATGAGGTTGGGAATATTATGCCCATTAAAATCAGAGAAATCTGAAGCTCAGAGAAGACAGGTCACTGGGTCACGACCCTGAGTCATTAACCAGCCAAGTCTGGATTTGAAATGAGTTTGAGTCCAAAGTCCACGGTCTCTTAACCCTACTAGTGTATTCCCAGAATGAAACCACAAACACATACTTTCATGCAGGGTATATACTTTTTAAAAAATATATTTTATTGATTTTTCACAGAGAGGAAGGGAGAGGGATAGAAAGTTAGAAACATCGATGAGAGAGAAACATCGATCAGTCGCCTCCTGCACGACCCCACTGGGGACGTGCCCGCAACCAATGTATATGCCCTTGCCCGGAATCGAACCTGGGACCTTTCAGTCCATAGGCTGACGCTCTATCCACTGAACCAAACCGGTTTGGGCTACTTTTGATTTCCGCTGAGGGCTATTTGGGGACTGGCATCTTAACCCTGAGGCCTAAAAAGGAATTATGAAAAAGCTTTAGCCGAGACCGGTTTGGCTCAGTGGATAGAGCATTGGCTTTCGGACTGAAGGGTCCCTGGTTCGGTTCCGGTTGGGGCCATGTACCTTGCTTGTGGCACATCTCCATAGTGGGGCTTACAGGAGGCGGCTGATCGATGTGTCTCTCTCATCGATGTTTCTGACTTTTCTATCTCTCTCCCTTCCTCTCTGCAAAAAAATCAATAAAATATATTTAAAAAAAAAAAAGCTTTAGGGGCACAGAGACTCGCTGTTAACGGGGACAATCCTGGCTGGACCAGGCCTGGCTCACCCATGACACCAGGGCCTCTTCCTGTCTGTCCAGTGTGGGAGGGGACCTGAACGGGAGCCAAGGCCAGGGGCCAAGTGAGACCCCAGTGCCCAAGTCACACTGTGGCTCTGAGTGCGTTCCAGAGCTAGACATAAAGTGTTCTGGGTGGCTTCTCTTTTTGGTATCCTCTTTCCTTGATTCTCCCTAAGAATAATCGATGTTGGCTGGATTCATGACACAGAAATAAGCAACCCATTTGCCCTCCAGGGCCATGCCCGGGAGTTGCCCTTGTATTTAAAGATACATGAGCCAGTGTTTATTTCTATATCAGACACCTGGTTTTATCTGTGATTAAATTCTATAAAAGGGACAAAGAAAAGCCAAGGTTCTGAATTTTCAAAATTTTAAGGTTAAGAAATCAGTTCAAGAGAAAGCAAACGCACCCTGGCTGGTTTGCCTCAGTGGATAGTGTCGGTCTGCAGACTGAAGAGCCCCTGGTGTGATTCCAGTCAAGGGCACATGCCCAGGTTGTGGGCTCGATCCTCAGGAGGGGGCATGCAAAGGGCAGCCGATCAATGATTCTCTCTCATCATTGATGTTTCTACCTCTCCCTTCCTCTTTGAAATGGATGAATGAATGAATGAATGAATAATTATTAAAAGAGAGAGAGAGAGAGCATGCAAACTCTTTGGGCAGAACAAACAAAAGTCTCTATCCCTCAGGTTTCAAACCTTAGTAAAAAATGGAGTCCTGGCCCTCCTGCCTGTTTCTATTTAGTAGGTCTGGGGTGGGATCCCAGCATCAATATTTAAAAAACAAATCAGGGAATTGAGTGCAGACAAAAAAATCTAAGGTACACACACTGGGCACCAGTTCTAAGATACATGCCACTTAAGGGGGATAGACTCATTTATTTGCTAGGTGGAGGTTTTTACCTTTTGTTATTTTTCTTTTCAATGAAGAGAGAAAAGGAACAAGCACTTTTTGACTCTAATGCTGAAAGGAAACCGCGCGAGGCGTTAAATAACAACTCCTTTTCTGCATGTTTTTCCATATTTTAAAAAAATGGGCCAAAGAGAAGAATCCTTGGCGGTGGAAAATTCCAGAAGGTTGAGGTAGGGGCAATAACCGAGGAATGCTAAGGACCCAAGAGAAGAAATCCTCACACAAACCCTTCCTAAGAACAAGAACAAGGAATACGCATGAAGGCCATGGATCTGGGCTGAGCAGTCATCCTAACTCAAAAGTCCTTTGGAATTCCCAGCTGGTTCTGTTTGTATCACGTGCACAAGTCAGCCTGTCTTGCAAATGCTGCACGGAAATGCCAGCGCCCTGGCTGGCTGCCATGCTTCTCCAAGGTCACACACACCGTGAGTGGGGCGGCCTTCATAGGTGTTCACGGGCAGGGCGCCACTCTCCTTGGTCAGCACCTGGGCGGAACCAGTTGTCAAATAAAAACTGAAAGTCGTCCCTAGCGGTCCCAGCGCCTCTTGGGCACGAGGTGACCTGGAAGGTTGCAGAGTGAAGGGTGTAGAGGGTGCCTTGAAGGAGAGCTGGGACCCGAGGCTAGGTGGCAGGAGAAAGAGCAGGGCATGCAGCTAAAAATACCCAAAATCCTGTCCCCAACTAATGGGGAAACTAGGCCAGAGTTGGGGAAGTTTCTTCCCGAGACTCGAGGCTGAAAGTTGGGTAGTGGCTCCCTGAATCAGAGTCAGAGATCAGGATCTCAGCGGTGATCATCCACCACGATTGATTACTGATGTCTGCCAAGGGCTCAACAATGGGAGTGTGTAAGTGTTTGGGTGTGTATGTGTAGTTGAGAGAGAGAGAGGCTATAGTTGACATGGAGCTACATTTTATTTTTAAATTTATCTTTATTATTGAAAGCATTACAGTTGTCCTTTTTGGGTTTTTAATTTTTTTAATTTTTATTGATATTTTACAGAGAGAAAGGGAGAGGGATAGAGAGTTAGAAACATCGATGAGAGAGAGACATCGATCAGCTGCCTCCTGCACACCCCCCACTGGGATGTGCCCGAAACCAAGGTACATGCCCTTGACTGGAATCGAATCTGGGACCTTTCAGTCCACAGGCTGACGCTCTATCCACTGAGCCAAACCGGTTTTGATGCCCTTTGTACACCCCCCCCAGTGACCCCCTCCTCCCTAAATCTGCCCTTCCCAAGTCTTTGCCATATTATTGTCTGTGTCCATGGGCTATGCATATATGCATTTAAATTCCCGCATTAATCTCTCCCCTTCCCTTTTCTCCCTTCCCCTACCTTCCCTCATGAAATTTATCAGTCTGTTCATGGTTCTATGTCTCTGGATCTATTTTGCTCATCGGTTTATTTTGTTCATTAGATTGCCATGGAGCTCCATTTTAAATCTTTGGCCCTTGATGATCTTTCTTTTCAAAGGCACACAATCGCTTTCTTCTTTCTCCTCATGAATATACATGGCTATCTACAGGCCGCTGGAATAAGAGGCTGATAGTAGTTCAGGCAGAATCTCTCAGAGGTACTGGACTAACGAGCAGTAAATGCCACTCAACATATGTCTCCGAGAGCCAGGAGCAGGGAAATCCCAGAAGTTGGCTTTCCCCGCGTAGCCACTTGTTCTCTTTGCTACAGATGTCCAGCGCATCAGGTTCTCCCACGCCCTGGAACCAGTGTCACCCTCAGATCCCCCCGAGTGGATCATGACGGTGGTTAGATTTACACCACCTGTCCCTGGACTGCACACAGAACAAACACGGGGTAGATTATGAAAGGCACGACTGAAGTCACCACGGCTTTCCATGGTAACCGAGCTCTCTGGAAATGTCTGTGCCACTGGATGGAGTCGGCGTTCCCTATGGGTCCCACTGCGTGGATGGGACAGAGTGGGCACTCACCTTGCTTCCTTGTTGCCCCCCTGCCTGGCTTTTGGCCATCCTTTATAAAATCCCCTTTCCTCCACTATTAAATCCCCTCGTCTTCAGGGACACCCTTCTCTTTAGAGCAGTGGTTCTCAATCTTCCTAAGGCCTCGACCCTTGCATACAGTTCCTCATGTGGTGGTGACCCAAATTTTGCTACTGTTATGCATCGTGATGTAAATATCTGCATTTTCCGATGGTCTTAGGCGACCCCTGTGAAAGGGTCGTTAGACCCCCAAAGGGGTCGCGACCCACAGGTTGAGAAACTGCTGCTTTAGAAGGTGTGATTTCATGGGGAAATACCACCTAATACTCTGACCCCAAGGAGTTTGCTTTGCAGTTTGGCCTGAAAGTTTTGTGCTGTGGGCTTTTGGGGGGGTTGGTGTACTTGTGGTCCTTGGTTGTTTTAGTCAGGGTTCTCCAGGGAAATAGAACTGATATATCTATATATCTTTATCTATCTACGTACCTTTATATATCGAGACAATATATAGATCATTATACTGTATATTGAGAGTCCCACAATCTGCTGTCTGCAATTTGGAGAACCAGCAAAGTGGAAGTGTAGTTCAGTATGAGTCCAAAGGCTAAAGAACTGTGATGTCCAAGGGCAGAAGATGATGTCCCAGCTTCACCTTTATGGTCTCCTCAGTTCCTCAGTGTATTGGATGATGCTCACCTGTGGGGACACACACACACACACACACACACACACATCTTCTTTACTCGGCATACTGATGCAAATGCTAATCTTCCCAAAACACCCCCAACAGACACACCTCGCAGTAATCTTACTGGTGGTCTGGGCAACCCTTAGCCCAGCCAACTTGATATGTACAAGTAACCATTACCTGGGGTTGCGAGCATAGAACCTTAAAAACCATTAAGATTAAGAGAAATAATGGTATCTTTTAGTTTTAAAAAGAGCGTAAGTGACTTGTTTGCTAAGGCTGATTGTAGAAAAATGCAGAGAATGGGGGGCTGGGGGCAGATACAGAGGAAACAGCAGGTGGATGGAGGGAAGATAGTTCTTAGCCATTTAACCTGTCTTCTATTAAGTGAATGGACAATTCTGTTTGTTGAGCCACATCTGACTTCAGGTCCTAACTCACCATGTATTAGCAGTATGACCTTGGGCTCATTATTTAATCTCTCTAAGTTTCATCAGCCATAAAATGGAAGAAATAATAGGTTTGTTTTCAGAGAATCAACTTTTGTTTTCATTGATTTTCACTGCGATTGTTCTATTCTCAGATTTATTTTTACTCTAATCGGTACTGTCTTCTTCCTTCTATTGCTTTGGATTTAGGGTACTCTTCTTTTTCTAGTAGCTATGTTAATGACTTGATATTTTTCCTCTTATTAATATGGGTGTTTATGCCTTTAAAGTTCCCTCTAATCACTGTTTTCACTGTATCTCATAAGCTTTGGAATGCCGTGTTTTCATTTTCATGCCTATCCAAGTATTTTCTAATTCCTCTTGTGATTTTCTCTGACTTACATCTTATTTACAAGTTCCCCAAATTTCCTTCTGTTAATCGATTTCAATTTCATTCCATAATGGGTCCAAGAAGACATTTTGTCATTTTAGTCTTTCAACCTTTGTTTTATGTGTAAATTTGCTTTAAACTTGCTGTATGGCCTTGGATATTGTCAATGCTGCCGAGTGTTCCAAGTGCACTTGAGAAAAATGTGTATTATGATCTGTTGAATGTTTTATAGATTTTTTTAAGTCCAGTTGGCTTATAGTGTTGCTCAAGTGTGTTTCCCTGTTGATCTTGTTTTGTTGTTCTATCTATTATTGAAAGTGTCATATGGAAGTCTCCAACTATTATGGTTGAGCTATTTCTTCCTTCATATCTGCCAGTTTATGTTGGTTTCTGGCACGTAAGTCTGCTCAGTTAGCTTCATGGCAGGTAACGCTTAGATTGATATCCATCAGTTATGTGGCACCTGTTTAATCCCCCGTGTAGTTCCACAAAAATGAAGGCATTTTTCTTAAACGCTGGGATCCAATAAGTCTCCCAGCTTTGCAGAGGGGACCTGCCTTCAACATCCAGCCAGACAATGGACAGCGCTGCCTTCTCCTTCACTTCCTGTTCGCACACAGCTCCCAGGTTAGGTTGCATGGAGATGAGGACTCAGGACCTTCTCTGGTTTCTCCTGAGCACTCTCAGAGCCCTGGACACATGTACAGCCAGCCCTACGTATGCACGTGGTCTGCTGGTTTCCCAGGAACGTGTTTGCAAAGTCCCTCATTCCCCAGCTTTTCCTGTTAAGCTTTTGGGTTAGTCTGTTGTTTGTCAACTGTTATCCATGGTCTCGGGTAGTTGTGTAAATTAAACAATTACCTCTGTCTGTTCTCAACAGAAGTCCCGAGGGAAAAGGCTTTTTTCACACTTGATCTTTATCAGATCAAGTCAGATAAAGATCGTGTTACTGATGGAGTCTTCCAGGGAACTACCCGACAGGTCAAATCAGGATCGTTTTCTGAAAATGAGGCTTTGGAGGTGCTCTGATCCTATTTTGCCTCCTCCAGTTTCACTGTGATTATGGGCTGTTGATGTTCAAAATTACCACAGGGCTGAGGGAGGAAGGTGATGGGAACAGAGCAAATGGAGCTTGAGGTTCTTAAAGAGATTCAATTGTTTTTCCTCAAAAAACACTGACTGATTGTCACAAGTCTTTGCCTAATTTCTAGAGTTCTAAAAATAATTTCCTTCTGGCCATTTTTGTCCATTTCCACGTTGCTTCATGGAAGAGAGAGTTTTGGAGATTCGTACTCTGCCATTTTTACTGGATTAGTCCAATGGGGTCTTTCTTGGTGGGGTAAAAGAGTGTTTTGAAAAAGTAGTGCTGAAGTTAAACACTCTCAAAAGTGGGATGGTTTTGAGTCATGACAAGGCCCAGGGTAAGATCATGGGAATGGACAGCTGGAATTATATACAGTGGTACCTCGAAATACAAGTGCCCTAACATATGAGATTTTTGAGATATGAGCCCTCGAACGAACAACATTTTGAGATAGGAGTAATCGCGTGGATCGGCCGGTTGCACATGACCCACCAGTTTACCAGGACTCAAGTGTCTCATAGTTTCCCACACCTCAAGGTTATGGAACGAATTAAACTCGTATCTCGAGGTACCACTGTATAAGTGAATGACACTGCTGTGGGGGAGGGAAGCAGGCAATGGATTTGGAGTCATGCTGATAAGAGGATATCATGGCTTATGTGTCTGTCTCTCACCCCCCAATCCTCCAAATTCATGCGTTGAAATCCTAATCAAGATGATGGTATTTAGGAGGTGATTAGGTCATGAAGGTGGTGTTCTCGTGACTGGGATTAGTGCCCTTATAAGAGAGGCTCCAGAGAGCTCCCTAGCCTCTTCCACCAGGTGTGGTTACAGTGAAAAATGGCCTTCTGCCGAGACTGGTTTGGCTCAGTGGAGAGAGCATTGGCCTAGGGACTAAAGGGTCCCAGGTTCGATTCTAGTCAAGGGCATGTACCTTGGTTGCAGGCACATCCCCAGTAGGGGGCGTGCAGGAGGCGGCTGATCGATGTCTCTCTCTCATCGGAGTTTCTGGCTTTCTATTCCTCTTCCTTCCTCTCTGTGAAAAATCAATAAGATATATTTTTTTAAAAAAATGGCCTTCTAGAAAGAACTTCACCAGGCCCCAAAACTACTGGTATGTTGGTCTTAACCTTCCCCGCCTCAGAACTGTGAGGAATAAAGCTGTTGTTTATCAGATACCTAGTTGATGGTGTTTTGTTTGCTCAGCCTGAACAGACTAAGACAGAAGATGTCCAGATGGATTTTTTAATTTTCCAAGATGATGATACTACTTGGGGGAGAAAGAGATGGCCCAAGGGCCTGAATCCCCATGCCTGTGGCGGAGTTCCCTGAGATTGATGGATGGCAGCAGAGTCAGTGTTTGAAATGTGAGAAACAAGTTATTCCAGGCAGAGCCTGTGTGAGAAAGCCATGGTAGAGATATAATGAAGGTACAGGATGACCAAGAAGTTTTACATGATAATTATGATACGTATTTGGAATTTATACCAGGATTAAAGAGGAACGGTGTTACCAGTATAACAAATGTGTTCTGTCAGTAGGAACATTTGTAAATGCCGGCAAATTATTCTCACTTACCTCTTCATGCATCAGAGGTGAAGGCAGCCGAAACCGGTTTGGCTCAGTGAATAGAGCGTCGGTCTGCGGACTGAAGGGTCCCAGGTTCGATTCCAGTCAAGGGCATGTGCCTTGCTTGCAGGCACATCCCCAGTAGGGGGTGTACAGGAGGCAGCTGGTCAATGTCTCTCTCTCATTGATGTTTCTAACTCTCTATCCCTCTCCTTTCCTCTCTGTAAAAAAAATCGATAAAATATATATATTAAAAAAAAAGCCAAAACCGGTTTGGCTCAGTGGATAGAGTGTCGACGTGCGGTCTGAAAGGTCCCAGGTTCGATTCCGGTCAAGGGCATGTACCTTGGTTGCGGGCACATCCCCAGTAGGGGGCGTGCAGGAGGCAGCTGATCGATGTCTCTCTCTCATCGATGTTTCTGACTTTCTATCCCTCTCCCTTCTTCTCTGTGAAAAATCAATAAAAAATATATTTTAAAAAATTAAAAAGGAGAAGAAGAAGGAGAAAGAGAAGGAGAAGGAGAAGGAGAAGAAGAAGGAGGTAAAGGCAAGAATTGCAGCCCTTGCTAGTTGCATGTCCTCATGGAGTTGCCCTGTCTGTTCATTCTTCAAGGGAATCCCCTCTCCCTGGACTTTAAATCAGCTGGTCTTCTCTCTGGCTTTATATTACAGGGGGGCCCACAAGTCTCTTGTTGGAGAGGACCCACCATGAGGACCACATTGACCTGCATGTCTTTATTTATTTTTTTAAATATATTTTATTGTTTTTTTTTACAGAGAGGAAGGGAAAAGGACAGAGAGTTAGAAACATCGATGAGAGAGAGAGACATCGATCAGCTGCCTCTTGCACGCCCCTTACTGGGGATGTGCCTGCAACCAAGGTACATGCCCTTGACTGGAATTGAACCTGGGACCTTTCAGTCCACAGGCCGATGCTCTATCCACTGATCCAAACCGGTTTCAGTGACCTGCATGTCTTTAGATCAATGTCGTCAAGGCCTTGAGAATTCCGGGAGCCCCACCGCATCTCTGTCTTTGGAAGGCTCTGCTTCCTGCAGGCTCCCAGGGCCCTGGTTCAGCCCTCCTTGGTCTTACACAGAATCACGAATAATCATCCTATAACATTATTTTAATTGATCTTTTCACTCTTCATAATAGCCGAGCTATCGTGGCCTAAAACGCTAATGCGCGAAAGCGTTCTACACTGAGATGTCCTCACTGGACCGTTACCAAGTTACATCTGACGACAAAGCCAGGAGAAGAAGGCGCTCTCTCCAGAAGGGCGTAAAGCCACCGTCACTCTGGACCAGGAAAAGCACTGCAAGCTCAGGTCCTGTGACTGAAATAAGACTCGGGGCCTAGGGTAAATCCAGCCGCTTTCTCTTTCATGTCCTAACCACATGTTTACACGGGACTGGGACAGCGTGAGGAAAGTGAAGCCGGGAAGCAGTTTCCCAGCCAGCTGCTTGCTGTCTCTCCCTCTCCTGCTGGTCGTTCCTAGTCCCTGGAAAGAGCCGTCTGCGGTTACCCCCACCCCCACCCCCACCCCCTGGTACTCATTCCCATACAGTCCTCACCCTGCAGCGTGCAGCCTGCTTCCCCCTCCACCACTCTGAAAAGGTAAGCAGTGCCGAAACCGGTTTGGCTCAGCGGATAGACCGTCGGCCTGTGGACTGGAAGGTCCCAGGTTCGATTCCGGTCAAGGGCATGTACCTTGGTTGCGGGCACATCCTCAGTAGGGGGCGTGCAGGAGGCGGCTGATTGATGTCTCTCTCTCATCGACGTTTCTAACTCTCTATCTCTCTCCTTTCCTCTCTGTAGAAAATCAATAAAATATATTAAATTTTAAAAAAAGGTAAGCAGTGATGGATGCTCTCCCATCAAGTGTGACATTGGTGTTCATCATTCTCTACCTGTTGGAGAGTGCCGAATGAATGAAGTGACTGTCACACCCCAAACCATCTCCTCTTTCTGTTACCTCTGGGATATCCTATTTCCTATGTTTCCTCCTACAGCTCTGCCTCTCTCTAACCTCGCTGGTTCCTCCGCTTCCTTCTAGTATTATCTATATAACTAGAGGCCCACTGCACGAAGATTCATGCAATAGGCCTTCTTACCCCTGGCTGCTGGCATGCGGGGCCCAGGCCTTGGCTCTGACCGCCATCTTCTGTCTTCACTCCAGCCAGAGCCTTCTAGTCTTCACTCTGGCTGGAGCATTGCTCCTGTAGCTCCTTCCAATCCCCACCTTCCCCCTCATAGCAGGCATCCCACCCTGCCCGGCTACTCCACACCTGCATGCGTGCTGCTCAGAGGCCCAGAGCCACTGTGGGGCAGGGCTGCCTACATCTTTGTTGGGTTAATTTGCATACTCATGATTGGATGGTGGGTGTTGTGAAGTGATGGTCAATTTGCATATTTCTCTTTTATTAGTGTAGATACTAAAAGCACAATATGCTAATTAGACTGGACAGCTGAACGACCTTCTAGATGTCATTCTGGGTGAAGCTGCAACAATGGGGGCAGTTAGAGACGATGAGGCAGGCAAGGGAATTCTTAGGGGTGATGACACAGGCAGGCAGGCAGGTGAGTGGTTAGGAGTCAGTGGTCCCATATTGCTAGAGGGATGTCTGACTGCTGGTTTAGGCCTGATCCCTGCAGGCTGGTGTAGGCCAGGCTGAGAGATCCCACCCCCACAAACTTTGTGCACTAGGCCTCTAGTCTATAATAATAAAAGCTTAAGATGCTAATTAGACTAGACATCCTTCCAGACAACCTTCTGGACGAAGCCAGGGCTGCGAAGGAAGTCTGGGTCCTCGATGCCTCTTGGAGGC